>JAULAV010005747.1:0-38541 GCA_030789695.1 Scilla litardierei
ACCCCGCTCTCGCGATAGGCACACACGATACGTGCATTAAGGATCTACAATAATCTCACAACTCTCGTGGTTCGAATGCTCTCAACTCGTACCACTCTCGTGGGTTAGATCTTCGAGGTATTTTGGTAGCTCTTATTGACGCAATGGCGGTAGCCGTCAATTAGTTATATAGTTCGTCGGTGGATCCCCTCAAGGCACGAGCCGGGCATGGTCACGTACCTCGGTTGAATCCACTAACTCCCTAATTAAATCCGTAGGATATTCCTTAAGCTAATCGATTCCACCGACCGTGGGCACGATCTCTATACGAATTCTCCTAGGGATCTTGCTAGATCAACCAAAATACAACCCCATTTAAAACCAATGCACCATAAAAATCCCAACTTTGCGTCTAAACCCTAAGATCAATGGGCTAATCCCTTAGACCTAGAAAAGATTACTCAAGCATAGAAATATCAATAGATAATGTAACGCATAAAGATTTCATTGCATGCATCAAGAATGGATAAACAATAATAAATCAAAAAGAAATAATAATAGAAGTAAAAATGGCAAAAATACTTATCTTCATACAAAGGAGGGGCCTAGGGCATAACCAAACTCCCCAAAAGATCGTCTCCACAAAAGTCTAAGAAGGATCTAAAAATTCTCTTTAGAAAAGTATATAAAAATCTCTCAAAAATCTAATCTAAAAATCCCTACAGAACTCTCTACAGGGCTCAGAATGAAGTCCCCCCGGCCGGCGCCTGTCTTTTTCTTCAAAAACCCTCGCCAAAACAAAATCGCAATCTGGACGCACGCGTGGGCCCACGGTGACTCGGTCCGAGCCCAAAGATGCTCGGTCAAGTCGGATACATCGCCTAAATGTTTGCTCGGGTCGAGTGAGGCCTGCTCGGTCGAGTAGTCCGGCTGCTTGGTCTAGTAGCCCTCCTGCTCGATCGGATTGCTTAGGGAAATCAAGCTTCTCCAAAAAATGTCGCTCTGCCAATCTGGACAGAATAGTTTCCACTCGGTCCGAATAAATAGCTGCTCGGTTGAGCACTCAACTGCTCGGTCGATCGAGCACTCAACAGCCAAACTCAAAAATCACATTTCAGCACCTTTTCGGTCGAGTAGGAAGTTGCTCGGACCGAGCAGGAGGTTGCTCGGTTGTGTAGGATGTAAAAACACATTTCAGCACCATTCTGGTCGAGTAGGAGGTTGCTCGGACCGAGTAGGATGTTGCTTGACCGAGTAGGCTGCTGAGAATAATTTCAGCACTGCAGCCTCATCTTGCAGAAATTCCCCAGGGCTCATCCGACCTCCGATTGGCACGTTCTTAGTGGCGTTGGAACAGTCTTGAAGTCTATTATCTGGAAACAATATTAGAAAAATAGTGAAAAATCACAGGTGATAGCATATTTAGAAATAGTGTACGGCTGTCCTGTTTTTAGCACTTCGGTCGCTCGATTCCTTCGCCGCATCATAGCTCAATCGCGAGACTTTCTCTCTTGCCCCTTCCTTTCTCCAGTATTCTTCTTTGGCACCTCGAGCATGTCATCATGAGTCTTATTGGTGCTCTCACGCCGCCGATCGTCTTATTGACTCCAAATGCTCCAATATCGCTCCAAATCCTTGAAATGGAATAAACGCTCCGAAAGTCATATTGTTCCAAATAGTAGCACAAAAGCGTATAAAATGGGGGTTTGGAGGGTGAAATGTGTCATGAAGATATGCGATAAAACATGTAAAATAGGAGCATATCAAAATCCACCAAGCTTACCTCTTACTCGTCCTCGAGGTAGACGAATACGAAGCTCACCAGGAGGTAAAAATAAGAAAACAAAAAGGAATACGAAGAAAAGAGGGTCACTAGATTATTCTCTCATCAATATTCACCAATATATCACAATGACTCAGAAAGTAAATCACACACTACAACAGAGATTTCATATCTTATATAAACGAAGTACTTGAGAGTTAAGAATGAACGAAAGGAGTCTCTTTAGTATTCATACATTTAGTTTATATCAACATCCTATATTTCATAGCATCGAATATGCATAACATTGGCGACACACTTTTCAATCAGAAGATATAACTGAAGCGTGGAAATTCACACAAAGTATGTAATAAAGAATAGAATAAAAATCAAGACATACACATCCTCATATCAAATCATAAGATATCCCCGTAACTAAATTGTTTCGTTAAGTTTTGGCATTATCAAACTTTTCCGTTCGTGCACGACTCCACTCTAATGTCATGCTCACTCATGTGGTCAAAAGATTTCCCCCCCCCAGCTTGAATTGAGGCGCCGCATCCAAAGAAGAAAGAAGTATGTGTGGATTTGGAATTTTGTTTTGGTTTTCCCAATAGTATATGTATTGCTCCAAGTAATGAAAGTTGAGCTCTTCTCTAAATTTTGAGCTTTGTTTCCCCTTTTTTCTTTTTGGATTTTTGTAGGAGCAATAGTTTTTGTATTTTTTGGTTTTTGGCCCCTTTTTGGCTTTTGGACTTTTGGAGCAAGCTTTTATTTTGTAGGGAATTTTTGGGAATGGATGCGGTAGAAATAGCTTTGGAGAGTGAAATCAAGTGACATGTAGAGAATATAAGGTATATGTGGAGAAGGAATAGATATAACGCTCGGTTCACTCAAAAGTGTGCACAAACGGTTCTGTAAAATAATACATCAACTAAACTCGTATAATAGCATGTGTATCCTTAATCATATCAATGAGTAGTGAAGCCAAGCAGTAATATTTTCAATTATGTCAAGCATGCAATAAGAATGCAAATAAGAGATGAAAGCAATGCTTCAGATATTCTAGTGATGCGTGAATCTTGGTGTGATGAAAGCATACTAAATACTACTCTACATATTCAGTTTCAATAAGCTTCATGCATTCATGCTAGAGAGATCATCAAAAGAATATTTTCAAGTACTTATAAGGATTAGGATTATGAAATTCTCCAAGTAGCATGGCATGAAAAATAAGCGCTGTGAGAGAGGTGAAAGCATAAGATACATATCTAGCAAGAGAAAGAAAAGAAAATAGAGAAATAAAAATAGAAGAAAGAAATAAAAGAAAAAACAAGCACACAATGTGATGCATGAACACACATAAAAGGAAAATGAGATGGAAAAAATAAAAAGATGATGCAAAAAATTTGAAAAATTCTAAAAATCATAAAATAAAGAAAAATTCTAAAAATCCTAAAATAAAGAAAAAATGCGACTAAATGGCATGGAAATGCACTCCCCCAAGCTTAAACTTCACATTGTCCTCAATGTGATCATAAAAAGAAAAAGTTGAGGAACAACGATAAATAGGGAGGGGGTGAATGAAAAATGATGAAACGAATGACATGAAATCCTAATGCAACTACATGCACATGCAATGATGCATGGAGCACTTTCCCCCAAGCTTATACAAAACAATCCTATTCAAATGACTTGATCAAAAAGGTCACGGCTTCGCTAAGCGGGATCAAGTCAAACGAATAAGAAAGTGAGTATTCACTTGAAAGAAATGCTCGATGGTGGTTAGCAAAATGGCGTCACATATCAAAATATGAAGAGGGCAATTAATAAAAATAATAGGTTCGGGGTGTAAAAGATTTTTGTGGCCGTCATAAGAGGTGTTGTTTATTCAAGCAAATCTATACGATCCTCTCGATGTCGAGAGGATTCGTGTTTATTGAAAGCATAAAATACTACACTACTGAATTGGTATCACCTATAGCAAAAGGCGGATCCAGAATCTTTGCTGGTGCAGGCAACTGCTCCAACTGCTCCTTCCGTGGCTCCGCCAGGTGCATGTGTCCACGGACTCCATCAGACTCCAGCAATGCGGCTCCCAGCATCTCCCCAAGGACTCCACCTGTATCCTGAGATGAGCCGCATCAATCTGATGTGGATAATTTTTCCCCAAAATAAATGTATTCCAGATAGGGTCATCAACAATAGTATTTAAAATAAAAAATGGTTGACAACACTTCCCTAGAAATAAATCTCTATGCTCGTGCACCATGTCGATCAACTCCTTGTTGTTTTCCTCTGGTTCCTCAGGTAACTCTGGCATAATAGAGTGGGTCTCGTCAGGGTGATCCTCATCATCGTCAGACTCATCCCAGCGCACCTCCTGATCATATTCAATAGCGTCCATATGTGCTAACTACTCGCCCTCCTCCTCGTATACGTTCCATTGTACCTCTTGATCATATGTATGTGTATCCTGCAAAAGGTGCAATGAGTCATTGAAATCCGAATCATAATAGACATCATACACGGGAGGGGAATCAAATGTAAAGGGCAAGGAGGTGAAAAGATCTCCTTGAAGGGGGCAGTAAGCTCTGGTGGGTGGTCCACAGAGTAAGTGGGAGGACGAGGTGGCTGCAGAAGCTCTAAAGGAGGAGGGTGATGCTCGGGACCCTCATGAATGGCTGTGTCCTCGTCCCGACGCACGACCTCCTCGGCAAAAGTCTCTGGCTCCGCATGCAATATGTAAAATAAACATAGCTCGGCCTCCTCGCGATGCACTGCTTCGGCCTCCTCCTCGTGTTCCTCTGGTATGGTAGGCAAAGTGAATTTCATCTTCTCCTTTCTATGCCTATGTCTTCATTTCTGTCCCGGAACTCGAGGAACTGGATGGTGTAGCTTGGCCCTCTCAATAGTGGGTGCAGGTGGTTCTATGGGTTCCTGTATCTCGACCACGGTATAAAAGTGGGTCTTGTGCCCCTCAACTAGAGTGCAGACTCCATCATCAATTGTGCCTGTGGAAGAGATACGATGAGTAACAAAATTTTGAAATCCAAGCTCAAAAGGGTCATATGCCGTTATCGTTAATGGACCGGTGCATCGAACGCGTCCACGATGCTTCTCAATAAGTCCATATATGTGTCCTCCTCTGACAGCTCAGATGTCTCTAATTGTGGAGTGTAAATGGTGTGAAGGTAGATATGATCACCTTCAAGTGAAGCATACACTCCATCCATGATAGTACCTGCATCAGAGACATTAGCCAAAAAAAATTCGATGAATGCTTGGTCGGATGGTTTACCTACAGTAATGGTTAGCGAACCGGTAGATCGAGCATCATCAATTATTTGCTCCAAGGTTGCTGCCAGCTGCAGATCACTGAACTTTTGTACTTGCATCCTTTTCATAAACTCACGTGAGGGTCCCTTTAGTTTTCTAGCAAAGATATCAAGTAGCATGGAACCATCCCACTCATGCTCTGACTCCGTATGAAACATCCCTAACATTCTTTCAAACTTGCGCAATGCCTCTCTGAAGGACTCTCCATCAGCCTGATAGAATGTAGCGAGGTATATATATGACCGTATAGAACCCGGTCACGTCTTTGAAAGTACCATCGCTGCATCAACTGTACCTGATCAAGAAAAATAGACAACCTGAAAAAGACGTCAGTGGTACAAAAAGAGATAAAGATAATAATAATATCAGGTGGTGGGGAAAAATCTCTCGTTTTTTGTAAAAAATTTTATATTTTTTATATGTTTTTAACGCAATCTAATCAACCTAATCGTGGTAAATAGATAATATGGCGGAACGCCTCCCTGGCAACGGCGCCATAAACTTGATGCGTCCGGAAACAACTCCGAAACGATGTCGTTTACCGCAAGTGCACGGTATAGTGGCAAGCGAGTATCAAACACAGGGAAGGGGTGCTATACTATCAATCTACTCCTAGGTTGGGTTAGAATTGTGGGTTTATTGGTGGATGTGAAGTGCGGAGGGTCGTGATGGTGATGGATGCGAACGTCGTGTCACTCGATGTCGCAAATATGGGGTTTCACACAAAGAAAGAGAGAAATAGAATACAAAAGACTAGGGCTTTAGGACTCGCTACTAGGACCGTCGGATGTCGACGCTAGGTTAGGACGTTGCATTGGTTTAATTGGGGATTGTAGCATCTAGGAAGTGAATTCATGTGTCTGTGCATCATGAATCTAACGTACCGTGTTAACCCCGCTCTCGCGATAGGCGCACATGATACGTGCATTAAGGATCTACAATAATCTCACCACTCTCGTGGTTCGAATGCTCTCAACTCGTACCACTCTCGTGGGTTAGATCTTCGAGGTATTTTGGTGGCTCTTATTGACACAATGGCGGTAGCC
Organism: Scilla litardierei; assembly: GCA_030789695.1. Lineage (NCBI taxonomy): Eukaryota > Viridiplantae > Streptophyta > Magnoliopsida > Asparagales > Asparagaceae > Scilla > Scilla litardierei. Next base: position 6,127 of record JAULAV010005747.1, read on the forward strand.
GTCAATTAGTTATATAGTTCGTCGGTGGATCCCATCAAGGCACGAGCCGGGCATGGTCACGTACCTCGGTTGAATCCACTAACTCCTTAATTAAATCCGTAAGATATTCCTTGAGCTAATCGATTCCACCGACCGTGGGCACGATCTCAGTACAAATTCTCCTAGGGATCTTGCTAGATCAACCAAAATACAACCCCATTTATAACCAATACACCATAAAAATCCCAACTTTGCGTCTAAACCCTAAGATCCATGGGCTAATCCCTTAGCCCTAGAAAAGATTACTCAAGCATAGAAATATCAATAGATAATGTAACACACAAAGATTTCATTGCATGCATCAAGAATGGATAAACAATAATAAATCACAAAGAAATAATAATAGAAGTAAAAAGGGCAAAAATACTTATGTTCATACAAAGGAGGGGCCTAGGGCATAATCAAACTCCCCAAAAGATCGTCTCCACAAAAGTCTAAGAAGGATCTAAAAATTCTCTTTAGAAAAATATATAAAAATCTCTCAAAAATCAAATCTAAAAATCCCTACAGAACTCTCTACAGGGCTCAGAATGAAGTCCCCCCCGGCCGTCGCCTGTCTTTTTCTTCAAAAACCCTCGCCAAAACAAAATCGCAATCTGGATGCACGCGTGGGCCCACGGTGACTCGGTCCGAGCCCAAAGATGCTCGGTTGAGTCGGATACGTCGCCTAAATGTTTGCTCGGGTCGAGTGAGGCCTGCTCGGTCGAGTAGTCCTGCTGCTCGGTCGAGTAGCCCTCCTGCTCGGTCGGATTGCATAGGGAAATCAAGCTTCTCCAAAAAATGTCGCTATGCCAATCTGGACAGAATAGATTCCACTCGGTCCGAGTAAATAGCTGCTCGGTCGAGCACTCAACTGCTCGGTCGATCGAGCACTCAACAACCAAACTCAAAAATCACATTTCAGCACCTTTTCGGTCGAGTAGGAAGTTGCTCGGACCGAGCAGGAGGTTTCTCGGTCGTGTAGGATGTAAAAACAAATTTTAGCACCATTCTGGTCGAGTGGGAGGTTGCTCGGACCGAGTAGGATGTTGCTCGACCGAGTAGGCTGCTGAGAACAATTTCAGCACTGCAGCCTCATCTTGCAGAAATTCCCCAGGGCTCATCCGACCTCCGATTGGCACGTTCTTAGTGGCGTTGGAACCGTCTTGAAGTCTATTATATGGAAACAATATTAGAAAAATAGTGAAAAATCACAGGGGATAGCATATTTAGAAATAGTGCACGTCTGTCCTGTTTTCAGCACTTCAGTCGCTCGATTCCTTCGCCGCATCATAGCTCGATCGCGCGACTTTCTCTCTTGCCCCTTCCTTGATCCAGTATTCTTCTTTGGCGCCTCGAGCATGTCATCATGAGTCTCATTGGTGCTCTCACACCGCCGATCGTCTTATTGACTCCAAATTGCTCCAATATCGCTCCAAATCCCTGAAATGGAATAAACGCTCCGAAAGTTATATTGTTCCAAATAATAGCACAAAAGTGTATAAAATGGGGGTTTGGAGGGTGAAATGTGTCATGAAGATATGCGATAAAACATGTAAAATAGGAGCATATCATTATATGAACTTATTCTCTAAAAAGTTGACTCACAAATTGCTCCAATATCGCTCCAAATCAACCTGAAATGGAATAAACGCTCCGAAAGTTATATTGTTCCAAATAATAGCACAAAAGCGTATAAAATGGGGGTTTGGAGGGTGAAATGTGTCATGAAGATATGCGATAAAACATGTAAAATAGGAGCATATCATTATATGAACTTATTCTCTAAAAAGTACATAGATACTGTCTCATGATGTATTCACATTGGATGGCTATGAGACCAACTGTTATCATCTTAATGGTGAAGATCAATATACATTGGTTTATCTGGGATATTCAATATCATGCCTTAATATTCCATCAACCAGTGGGTTGTACTTAAGTAGGTGATTAGGCTACATATTATAATTTCATTATGTTCTTAGTCTCTTTGCACAATCTAATAACTTCATCAATGTAATATATATAATTTATGCACACATTTACATATTCATAGAAGAAAATCATGATGATAACGAATACCAAATAGCATGCTATTATTTCAAACAAGATGTGTTAATTACAATGAATGTCTAAAGGGTACTCATTCCCCAACATCACCTACTTACACGTATATCCAATTATTACAGTAACTTATAATGATCTTATTGTTGTGAACAGTTATTTAACCGGAGTTGGTTTAGATTCTGGGCTATCTTAGAGATAGGCCCATATCAATGTAGCCCATATTTGTATTCTCTCCTATTGCCTATAAATAAAGAGCTGGGGGCTCCTCCCCCAGGAGTTGATTTATAACACGTTATCAACACGAGTCTCTAGAAAATTTTCCACAAAAATTCTTTTCGTTCGTTGCGAAGGTAGAAGGAGACGGGAGATCCATGCGTGCGGTGCAAGGCTTCCTCAATCGAGCGTCGTCATCCGTGTAGGGCTTCGTTCAACCGTCGCTATATCCGGAAGACGGATATATAGGTAAAATCGCTAAAAACAATGTTTTTAATCATACGTATGATTGTTCTTCCCCTAGATCTTGTAAGATCGATACGGGGATTTGCTAGATCGCCTAAAACGACGAATTTTTCGTCCCAAAAATCAAATTTTAGGGTTTTATGTTGTATAAACCCTAGTTTGAGCTCGCTGACGGCCTTGCCACCGGCCAAACCCCCCCATCCATAATACTCCTCGCCCCACCCCCCCCCCCGCCTATAGCGGGGGGCCACCGGTCCACGCCACAACCCCCCGCCTGAAGCGGGGGGCGGCCTTCTGTCGACCGCCCGAAGGGGCGGTTCACGCCCCTGCCCCCCCTGCCTGAAACCTTTTGTCGACCGCAGAAGGGGCTGTTCACGCCCCTACCCCCCGCCTGAAGCGGGGGGCGGCCCTCTGTTACAGCCCGTAGGGCATTTTCATGCCCCAACCCCTCGCCTGAAGCGGGGGGCGCCCTCTGTCACCGCCCGCAGGGCAGTTCGCCCCCCAGCCCCCCGCCTGAAGCGGGGGGCGGCCACAGTCATCGCCTGAGGGGCAGCGCGGCCATAAACCTCCCCTGAAGGGGGGGCTCCTCTGGTGATACAGTGAGGGGCGGCGACGGCTAACCCTAGCCGCCGCCCCTCAACAATAAGGGTTAGCCGCCGCCCCTCAACAATAATGGGCATGAAGCCCATTTCGAAAATAAATAAATAAATAAATTCAGACTGCGGGCCTGAAGCCCGCAGCAACCTTGCAGGCTTCAGGCCCGCAGACCACTTTTCCACAAAAAAAACAGATTGTGACTGCGGGCTGCGGGCTTCAGGCCCACAGACCATATTTCAAAAAAAAAATTGGAAAAGGGGCAAATTACTATTCATGGGGCTAAACATAAGCTTTAAACGGCTTATTGTATCCAAATTTAATTTAAAAAGGGCGTTTAAGGGCCTATAAATTCGTGAACAATCACGGTACATTATGGGGCAATTATCGGGCATATAAGGGTTTATTAGGGACTTTTGGGGTTATTTGGGATGATTTAAAAAGGAAAAACCTTTTCCTTAAACATAGAAAATGTCATTTGGGGCTCTTATTCAATTTAATTGATTAAACCCACATACTTTACAACACCTGCATCGAATGATTTTTTTCTCTGAAAAATCATGTTTACATGCTTTACATCACTGGCAAATTCTGTGGAAATTATATGCGTGGTTGTGCATTATATTTAAAACTTAATAATTAGGAAGATCCTGCGACCGCTCTGCCGTTAGTCACCTAACCTAACAGTGTACGACGTTGCCCAGTGGTCCAATAATTATTAAGTAATTAAATTGTTTATCCATCTCTACGAATATTAATGCCTGTGATGCCTGTGATGAAAATGTCTGGTGAAAATGTTTGATGAGCACAAAATTTCTGCATGAATGGCTAATTGCGGTTTTTGGATCGACTGTTTAAGTCCCACATTTTATTTTCTGCACTTTTCTTTTACTTTTGAGAGAAATTGTGAGGAAATTATGTAAATGTCTAAGACCGGAGACCATTTTCCATAGAGACGGAGGCCACAATTGAAGCTGAAGATCTTATATGGGACCCACGGGGGTTTTCAAAGTTGTAATTTCTTTTTAAAGCTTTCATTTGTGTAATATGGACTGTAATGGGACTTTGGACTATTATTTATGTGGGACTGGCCGATCCACGCAATTAGCCCTTCATATTAAAATTGCCTCCGCATCAAAATGTTTATGTTTAAATTATTAATTCATGCATATTTGTGCTCTGCTAGATAAATGGCTAAAATTGCAAGTGTCGATTTCGAAGTGCTGGACGCATCAAGAAGAAACTATCTGAGCTGGCAGCTTGATATGAAGTTTCATCTGCGGGCAAAGTCCCTCATTTCTGATGTGACTAATGATGAAGATGTAAGAGATATAGAAAAGGCGCAAGCCATTATCTATATTCTCCGCCACGTGGACAAGACCCTAAAGGCTGAATACCCTACGGTCGAAGATCCACTTGAGCTATGGATTGCCCTTGAGGATAGGTATAAACATTAGAAAGATGTTATACTCCCAAAGGCACGATCTGAGTGTGAGAACCTGAGACTGCAGGACTTTAAGTCTATTGCTGAGTACAACTCAGCACTTTTTAGCATCACCTCACGCCCGAAGTTGTGTGGTGAAAAAGTCTCAGAAGATCGCATGCTGGAAAAGACGTATACGTCCTTCCATGAAAAAGATGCGATACTAATGCAACAATACCGTGAATGCAAGTTCACCAAGTATTCTGAGCTGCTGTCATGTTTACTTATGGCTGAACAAAACAGAGAGCTTCTCCTCGCCACTCACAACATGCGCCCCCTGGCACTGCCCCCCTCCCAGAAGCTCATAATGCCTCTTCTTCTCAAAAGAAGAGGGACAACAAAAGAAAAGAAAGACCACAGAAAGGGGGACAGAACAAAAGGCCTAGGGACCAAGTCCAGCAACGAAGAAATGAAAGTAAGCGGAAGTTCACCTGGCGCAGAAATGACAAAAATAGAGATGATGCACCCCCACACAAGAGGGAATGGGAAGACCAGTGCCGTAGCTATGGCATGAAAGGCCACTGGTCCAGAGTGTGCAGAACTCCGTAGCATCTCCAAGACTTGTATAAAGAGAACAAGAAAAATAAAGCTGAAACAAACCTGATGACCTCTGATGCTCCAGTCAAGTTTACAGCTGACGACTTCGAACATGATGACCTGCTTGATTAGCCTTCTATTTTTATCTTAGCAAACTATTTAGAACATTTCATGTTCCGAGAGCTTTCATATTATGTAATTTGATTTTGAATGAAAATGTTTATCTAAAAATGCATGTGCCTATATGATTCATCTTTTAATAGATGAACTGCTCTCATGACTGATTAGTAGACAATAAACACATACGATCTTTCAATACAAAGCCCAACATCAGGGCCATATTGAAGATCCAGGGATCGCAACGTCGTTGCTCCCCAAATGACACAAAAATAAAAATAAAGGATGCAATAATCTCTCCGAATTCCAAAAGAAACTTTCTATGTTTCAGGGACATCCGTTTCAATGGATTCCATTTGGAAACAGCAAATGTAAATGAAAAACAAGTTATTGTATGTAACGTCTCAAGAAAAAGGATTAAAATCCATACTTGAACGTTTTTGAGAGCCTTACAGGCCTCTACCATACAAAGATTCGGAGAAAGGAAGCGGAATCAAATGGAGCACCTGAAGTGCCCGACATCAGCCAAGTTTTTACTCTGGCATGGTAGACTTGGCCACCCTGTATCAGTGTTGATGCACCGCATCTTATCATATAGGTATGACTTGAAGAACCAGAAGATTCTTTAGAAGGGGGAATTCCCGCGCATCCCTTGCTATAAGGGAAAACAATTATAAGGCCATCTCTACGAAAAGTTGGAAAATAATCTCCACGCTTCCTTAAAAAAGAATATAAGGGGATAGAGGTGGACAAATTCCTCCCCCAGAGGGGTATTTCGGTACTTCGTTGTACCAATAAATGCATCCTCAGAATATTGATATGTGTGTCTACTACAAACCCGCAACTTAGCTTTTCCAAAGCTATTGGCATAAAAATAAAAATGTTGCGGGCACATTGTCCAGACAATCAAACATAGAAAATAAGTCTGGTTAATGTTGGGAAATAGACCTCCCGGTCAATTCAAGAGTACTGCCAAGCAACGGGAATAGAAAATGAACATACCAGTGCCGCATGTTCATACCCAAAATGGGTCGGCAGAGTCACTGAAAAGTAGACTCCAATGGATTAAATGTCCATTAAATCCCAATTTCCTATGGATGCATGGGGACATGCAAATTCTGCATGCTGCATCGTAAATGAAAATAAGACCCTCTGGAGGTCAGAGTCTCCAATGCAACTTGCATATGGAATGCCACCGAACATTTCTCATCTGAGAATCTTCGATCGCGCAGTTTAAATCCCCATCGCACCACCACAGAGGACAAAAATGGGTCCTCAACATCGCCTAGGTATCTATGTAGGGTTTGACTCACCCTCAATTATAAGATACCTAGAACCCCAAACGGAGGACGTATTTAAGGCACATCTTGAAGACTGTGATTTCGATGAGACGAGTTTCCCTAAAATAGGCCCAGAACTAAGAAATCTGGTGCAAAGCAAATTATAACGTGAGATACAAAAAGTTCGACCCACCATGATCCGGTAACAAAATAATGTGAAGATGAGATCTTGAAGATCCCTGCTGCAAAAACTCCAGCTAGGATTGACATCCCCGAGAATGGATGCAATCCACCAGCAGCAAAAGTGGCTGATCCTCAACAGAAGAGAGGAAGACCACTAGGCTTCAAGGACAGAGACTCCTGGAGACCTTAAAACAATACTACCACATGACAATGAGCTCCTTTCCACACCCTCACCCTTCCCGAAATCCACTACAGAGGAACTGCCGGGAAAAACTGAAGTTGAAAGTAAATGTTGTACGTATTGGGGAGGTGCTGGACAGATAGGACATAAATTGTCGACAATGTATTCACGTATCATATTGCCATATACATCGCAAAAGCAATGATGTTTATAAATTATCGTTCCATACTCTGTTGCTAGTATGCAAACGTAGAGATTGGCCAAATGTGGAACGATGCAATAAAAGATGAGCTGGACTCACTTATGAAACATGAAATGTTCGGACCTGAAGTCCAGATACCAAAAGGTGTCAAACCTGTGGGTAAAATAAGTATTGCACACATTAAAAAAATAAATATAAAATCGTATGCTATAAGGTACAGCCTATAGCCCAAGGGAAAATTTCGCTGAAACTAGGGATCGAACAAATTAAAATGAGCATGACTCATAAATGATGCATCAGTCTCCCTAAGTTATCAAAAGAGAATACCTTACGATTTGGCAAAGGAAATTTTGGATATGCTGTTATTGGATGTTATGACAGCATACCTTTGTGGATATCTTAGTAAAGATAAATTCCACATTTCCTTAAATGCCCGAATAGACTTCGGGACGTCTATTCTATTGAAGAAAAACAATAAGTATAAGAATAATGTTCAACCAAGAGAATCGCTTGACAAAGCAATGATTCCTATTGAGGGTTGTCTTTGCATCTAAGCAAAGAGCAGGATTTGAGATCACAGTTGTAAACAACTAAAATCTCATCAGATCTCCTGAAGAGAAAACCGAAACATCTGTTCAAGCCTGACTTTTAAACATGAAATAAAAAGACCTAGGCAAATATAAAGTCATGGCTCATAGAATCCTGTTACAAACGCCCAGAAGTGCATTGGAGAAATTAAAAGGACCATTGTCATCTAAAGTATACCTGCAGTAGTATACTTAATGGATGTACAAAAAGAACCCTTCCGATCGCTGGAAGAGGGGGATGATAAACTGTTCCTAAAGTCCCTTATCTAAGTGCAATCAGGCACTCCTGGCTAACTGCACGCGTCCCGATATAGCTATTGTAGTAAACTCATTAGCCAGAGATAGTTGGCACCTAAAAAGGGCCATTAGACCGGAGTTAAGCCTTCTGCGCTTCCTCCAAGGGTCGAAAGATTTGGACTTATAATATGAAGTATCATCCTCCAATGTTCATGCAAATGCAGGTTACATGTCCGGTCCATATACTAAGAAATCACAGAACGTGTACCCACAGTGGGATGGCCATCTACTGCAGATCTGCAAAGCAACTATGAAGGCATCATCATCCTATCATTCCGAGATCCTCACCACACCAATGGTGTATTTGAGGGTGCCTGCTGGTACATCATATCCCAGTGACGATTGGGATAGAGGCTAGTATTGTGGAGTTGACCACATATTCTGAAGACCACATCAGAGGCAATGATACTTAGCACACCTCTCCAGAGCTTCTGGATTCAGCAGCTGCTTAATTGTGATAACCTTGTAATCTGTGTATATTTTCGGAATGTTGTAAATAAGAGTGATGAGATAAGCCTAAGAGATCTGAAAGCCTAAGAGCTTTTACAGATCAGGGGGAGTTGAGGGAATTTGTACTCTTTTCCCTTAACTATGGGTTTTCCCACTGGGTTTTCCAAAGCCAAAGGTTTTAACGAGGCAAATCACATCAACTCTGGATCCTGAAGAATCCACCCCTCTGTGACGCTCAGAACCCAGAAGTATTCATGAGCAGAGTCACTTGTACAAATCAGGGGGAGTTAAAGAGCGTTTGTACTCTTTTTCCTTAACTATGGTTTCTCCCACAGGGTTTTTCATAGCTAAAGGTTTTAACGAGGCAAATCTCACTAACTCGGGATCCTGAAGTATCCACCCCCATGTGAGACTCTTCTATGCTCAGAATCTTGAATTATTCATGAGCAGAGTCCACACCTATGGCTGGATAAGGGGGGAGTGTTGTGAACGGTTTTTTAACCGGAGTTGGTTTAGATTCTGGTCTATCTTAGAGATAGGCCCATATTAATGTAGCCCATATTTGTATTCTCTTCTATTGCCTATAAATAAAGAGCTGGGGGCTCCTCCCCCAGGAGTTGATTTATAACACTTATCAATTAATTGTTCAAAATATTTTTATGAAAGTATCTTTATGAGTTGATCTACTATGTTGGTATTAATGCGTTGAAATTCTATATTATGATGATCTTAAATTTCATGTATGACATGAAATTTCCTTAAGATCTGTCGGGATGTGTTATGAGATGATAACCATATTATTGTCGTGATACAAAGGTATTTAACTAGCAAACGAAGGGAAAACTCTAAGCTCAGTAATAAATTTTTTTGTCCAAATTACCTCCTTTGCAACTTCATTTGTTATGATGCACTCTGTTTCCATTGTAAAGCATGCTATAATATCCAGTTTGAAATTCTTCCAACTCACTGCCACTCTATTAAGGGTGAAAATATATCTTGAAACTGACTTGATATCGCCACTATGCCTTTAAAATTTGGAATCAGTAACTTCCTCCTACCGAGAGATTACTATTATCACAGTAAACTAAAAACATATCTTTAGTAATTCTCAAGTACTTAACTGTGCTTTTCACATCATTCCATTGCTTCCATCTAGGATTAAATTGATATTAACTAACAACACACATGGTATATGTGATATGCTCCTATTTTGCATGATTAGTCGCATATTTCCATGACGCATTTCACCCTCCAATTCTTCAATTTATACGCTTTTATACAACTATTTGGGACTATTTGACTTTGAGAGTGTTTGGTCTTATTTCAGGGATTTGGAGCGATATTTGAGCAATCTGGAGTCAAGGGGATGATCGGCGATGCGGGAGCACAAAGCAGACTCATGATGACATATTTGAGGTGCCAAAGAAGAAGGCCAAAGAAGAGGAACAAAGGTGTAGAGAGCAAAAGATATGAAGCTTCACGACCATGTCAGCATTTCCAGGATACTTGGCTGAGTGGTAATCCCACTTGGTCTGAGTAGGTGTAAACGAAGATTTGGAAAGAAGATCACTTAGTGGCTGAATGGCGTGAGAAGTCACTCGGGTCGAGTAGTGAAAATTCAGACAGAACGACAAATTCAAGCCAAGTTCGAGGCTCTGAACTCGACCGAGCGCACTTGCCCACTCGGCTGAGTGCCTGGGTGACTCGGTCAAGTGACCCGTTGCTTCAGATCGAGACTAAAGCATCAGCTAAAGGAATCAACTGAACTCTGGGTCGACTCGTCCAAGTTGCCTCGTCTACTCGGTCGAGTCGACTGAGTCGCCAGCCCAGATCTGAACTTGAAAACGGGTTTCTCTTTTGTTTTGCTGGGTTTAAAACCCACTCATATATAAATCGAAGGTTAAGGAAGGGTTTAAAGGGGGGACTGAATGCAAGAAAGGCATCAGCCACATCATTTTGGGGGTTTCTCCCCCTTTGTATTTTCTTCTTGTTTTTAGGTTAGTTTGAGAGTTAGCTCTTGTTCTTGGAGCATTTCTTGGAGCTTGGCCATGCCCTAGGCCCCTCCTTCATTGTAATCAGCTGAGTACCCTTGTTATTTCTGATTTTAATTCAATTCTTTGTGTTTTCTATTATGCTAGCAATGCTCTCTAATGTTTCCATGTCTATTATATGCTAGAGTAGTTATTGCTATGGCTATGTTGAATTCTATTGCTAGGGCATCATATTTGATGGGGATGGTGATCCAAGATATTGGAACCAAACCCACCTTGATTTGGGGGGGGGGGGGGGGGGGTGGGGGGTTCTTTGAATGTTGGGAGCTTAGCCTAGGGAAGAGAATTGACCAAAATCGGTTCTAGGAATCGACAACCTTAGAACTCTTGAATTGATAACTCTTGGTGGTTGATGAACTCACCCTAGGATAAACCCAATAATCAAGGGTATTCCATAGTGAGATGATCCACGATAGTGGCATCGCTAGCTATCCAAGATATTGTCACCGCTACAACGTAGCTAGGAGTCGAAGGAGCCGAAGAGTTATGTTGTGGTTCGCTATCATCGGGGGTGACATGAATTCAATTGACGCGGTGATTCCCGATAGTGGCATTCGTCCTGAGAAGTCCCCTCACAGCCGAATAGAGTTGTAAAGTCGTCAATCAAAGTGTCATGATCCACGATAGTGGCACCAACCTTACGCGTTCGTTACACCCCTATATTGCTTACTAGGTGATCCACGATGGTGGCACCGAAGTAAAGAGCCAGCACAACATATTATCGACCTGTCGGACGATTTGATCCCTAGACACGTACGAGCTTCATTCCGTGCCCGAAGCAGTAGTGAGGATACCGAAACTCAAGTGATATTTCTCGCATTTGTTTTCTTTTTGTTTTATTTCTTCCTTTGTGTGGAGTTAGTTTGCGATATCGAGTGACACGACCTTCGCATCCATCACCATTACGACATTCCGTAATCCACCTCCACCAATAAAACTCGCAAGTCTAACTCAACCTAGGAATCGATAGGTAGTATAGCACCGCCCCCCGTGTTCGATACCCGCTTGCCGCTATACCGTGCGCTTGCAATAAGACGACATCCTTCCTCGGGTTGCATTCCGGCTTCAATCTAGTTATCGGCATCCGTGCCATAACGAGATAGTTTCTGGGGTACAAATCGGGACGCATCAAGTCTTTGGCACCGTTGCCGGGAGGCATACCGCCATGTTATCTATTTATCACGATTAGGTTGTTAGACTTCTAATACTAAAAAGAAAAAAAATTAAAACATTTGAAAAATTATATAAAAAGAAATAAAGAGAAAATTTCCCCTGCCACCGCACCACTCTTATTTCTATCTTTCTTGTGCCATTGATTTCATTTCTCCATGTATTTATTTTGCTTGATCACGTACAATTGGTGCAGCGATGGTGCTCACAAATATGACCCGACCGACTTCTATACAATCCTTCCTATATGTCGACACATTCAAGCATGCTAATTGAGAGTCCTTCGGGCAAGCCTTGGAGAGGTTCGAAGTAATATTGCAGATGGAACCAGACCATGGGTGCAATGGTTCCAGGCTATTTTCTCTCTTCACTAGAGGATTGCAGGGACCCTCATCGGAGTTCTTGAGGAGGATGCATGTGACAACCTTCGAGGATCTGAGATATGCAGCAGCTTTGGAACGCTTATTGAACGCAGCTCGATCTTCTGGCTCATTAGCCGTCGCGGCATGTGATCCAGCTTCAGGCGAGCTCATTGATTTTATTATGAATTATGTGTCTGCTGTAGGTACCATTGAGGAGGATATTCACGTTCAGATTGGGGGAGATATTATGATTTTCGATATTGCCACTTCTGACGAGACAACAACGCCTAACATTGCAGAGTCAGCTTGTGCCGTCGTCGCTTCCCCCTACCACCCACATGAGTCAGAGTAGCCTATACCATCCGAGAATACTGTTGAGGAGGTCGTGCCTATAGTGTCGGAGCAGAACATTGAGGAGGACGTGACTTGGGACGATGACATCTGCACATAGATGGAGCCCGAATTGTGCCCCCTTCATTTGAGCTGTCGCAGCCACCTCCACTTTCCACTGAGGCTGGGCATCCTTCAGAGGAGCATCCACAGGAGCTTACAGCTCCTATTCAGAGAGACCTTTTTACACCCTCACTTTTTATTTCCGAGTCTCTCCAAATATATGATGATTGTACAGATTCAGAGATATTTGACACGTCGTATCTTTTGCAGGACATCTACACATTAGATCAGGTGGTACGCTTGGACATGTCTGATGAGGAGAGCGAGGAGTTATCACCCATGGATGCATATGTCTATGATCAGGAGGTGCATTGGGATGCTGATGAGGACCACCATGGAGAGGAGCCGATGGAGATCTCGAGGCGCCGCTTGATGAAGCGACATGCACATATGATCAGGAGTTGCCTGAGGGGCTTGGTGTGGATACCGAGGAGAGAGTCGATGTGGTGCATGAGAGTAGGGATATATTTTTAGGGGAGTATCCTCTACTGAATTTTATCTCACAATATATCTTTTAACGATCTTCTTTGAAACACATTTATTTTGGGGTGGAATTATCCACATCAGATTGACGTGGCTTATCTATTGTAGGGTACGGGCGGAGTCCTTTGTGAGGACCCTGGCTATGAGAAAAACAGTAGAAGGGGGGTTGAATAGTGTTTATAAAATTTAAACAATAGTTATACCAATTTAATTCCCTAACCATCAATATAAGCAGAATTATAGATTAACACAAAATGAAACAAACTAAAAAAGAGATGTTTCAAGGGTTCGGATTACCCAAGTCCAATCCCGACTTGTTCCTGATAATCCTTCGTCCCTTCCACCCGGATACCTCCGGATACTCAAGTTAGAACCCTAACTTGAGGTTTCCTTTAAACCCACTTATAGCAACCCTACAAGTGTAATCGATGTACAATTGATGTCCTTGAATCCCATAACTTGGGATCAAGCAAACCCACTCTCATAAACCGAGAGTGTAATCGAAATATGAGATAATGAAATTCGAAATGTAAACACTTACCAACACCTTCTCTTGAAGTAGAACTTGAAGGAGTTAGTGTGTGTGTTGATGTCTCCTCCAAGATAAGAGAAATCCCTTGCACTTGTCTTCACCAACGCTGAAAGCTCAGAATTGGTTTAAGTGGGAAGACAAGATTAGAGTTGAGATTCTAGGGCTTGAGAGTTGAGGAAGAGAGAGCTTGAGAGATTGAGCTTAGGAATGAATGCAAGATTATCTAAGAGATACTCAATGGAACAATAAGAGACCCTCTTATAGGTTCTCTAAAACCCTCAAGAAAAATACCCAAAACCCCCTTTGAAATCTGTGTGGAAAAATCCAACAGATAGAAAATACGTGCCAGACAGTCGACTGGTGAAGAACAAACAGTCGCCTGCTGTACTGTGTCAGAGGATAGGTGAGAATTCACACGGTTACTTACCACATAGGACAGTCGACCGATGAAGGTCAGACAAATGCCAGTAAACTAACAGGCGACTGAGAAACCTTCTACAGGCGACTAAATTCCTAAGTGCGTAAGTGGTGAAAACTTAGGAGTCCTGGAAAGATAGGACAGGCGACGGTAGAAGCATATACATGCGACTGTGCCATGGGCATGCGCCTGTAAATCCTTCTTACATCACCTACAGGCGCAAGTGCGAAGTTGTCAAAACTTGGGAAGTTTGACAAGTTGGGACATGCGATTATAGAGGCATATACAGGCGACTGTTCCATAGGCAGGCGCCTGTAAATCCTTCTTACATCACCTGCAGGCGCACGTGCAAAAGATGTCAAAACTTGTGGATTCTGGGCAAGGGGAGACAAGCGACTGACTAACAAGTTACAGGCACTTGTAACTAGACAAGCGAATGTACTTTGTACATCAGTCGCCTGATGAAAGATAAGAACAGAAAGCCCAAAAATCAAGTTAAGAAGTATATACATAACAGACGACTGGAGAACAAATCTCAGGCGCCTGTAAGGGGACAGGTGCCTGTATTTCGTTCATCAGTCCCCTGTTGAAATTCCAAAATGCACATGCTTGAGAATTATGAAATGGAGGAATAGGAAAGGAGTTCTAATGCTTTCCTAGGATAGAATGGAAGGTGTGTGTGTGCTCAAATATAATTCTACTTCTAAGCTACATACTAATGAGAAAGAAAAGAGAATAAAAAGATTACATTTGTTTTTACATCTCTTCTTTCTATTGAATGATCTTGAAGTCTTCTTGAAGCTTCTATCTTCATCTTTGATTATCTAATCAACTTTACGAGCTTTGATTGATCCTTGAGTGACATCCATTGCCAATTGATCTTCATGATAGGCTTATGCAATGGATTAACTGCAAGTAGGGGATTAGTCACAAGTATTTATGTTTGCTCATCATCAAAACCAAGTAGGGAGAAGTCCAATACTCAACATTCTCCCTCTCAATGTGGAAGTCCTGAGTCTAGATCAGCAGACGTCATGACAGCAGCTACATCAGAAACAGCCTGAGGAGCCTGAGAAGGAGCAGGCTCAGAAGCAGCATCAACAGAAGGATCTGGAATCTCAGTGATGATATAAGGAGGAGGCTGGGTGACGACAGTAGTAGGGGCCTGGCCGTTACAAGAACTAGCAGCTGGCTGAGTGGGCTGAGCAGCAACAGACGGAATATATGATTGGAGGTGGACAGCGAAGGGTATGCCCTGATGCTGGAATGATAGGCAGAAAAGCTCATATAATCTAGATACCTTCTTGTCCAGCTCGACAAGAGAGGGATCAGAAGTAGGTCCAGCAAAAAATGAAGGCAGAGATGAATCAGCGGTGGAGCAGTAGATGAAGAAAGGCCTGAAGTGAACTGCCTCTTCTTTGATGCAGTCAGAAGAGCCGAAGCAGACTTCGACTTCGCTGAGGCATCAAGAAAGAGGGCCAAGTGGGACTGGCTCAAAAGCAGACAGGTCAATGCCAAAGTGGCGAAAGACATGGGTAAGTATTTCTCCATAAGGAATATAGGAGGTAGAGGAGTGGATCTCAACATGGTCCATCCGGTCAAGAATGACCCCTACCCAGTTCACCTCTATCCCAGCGAATATGGCATACATACATTTCAGAATCTCATAGGATGGCTGGTCACATGATCCGTATTTTAGCAGGATGTTGGACTTGACCACGTGGTGGACAACTCAACCTCTAGCAGAAAACATGGAGGATCTAACATCAGAGGTGAGAATGGGAGGAATCTCCCAGAACATGTCTCGAAGGATGACTTAGTCTAGATCAGCAACAGAAGAGATAGATATGTCGACAGGCAAGGAACCGGTAGAAGGAATCCTAAGAATGGTCCCTAATAGCTTGGGATCAAGCTTAATATGGGTCCCCTGAACAAAAGTGTCCACTATCCTAGACTCGACATACTCACCTCTAATACAGTTAGCATAGAAAAGTTTCACGAGAAAGGGGTAAGGATGAGGAGAATCATCGTGAGAATATCTAAACAGATCGACCAACTTGGTCGTCGTAAGGAGCTGGGATAGTCTTTCGGTGGTGAAAGCCTGATATGAGATAAAATGCTCCTTGATGAGCTTGACGCCAATCAATGAAAGATATTTGGCCAAACATGCGTCATCACGACACATGGGCACATGGGTGGAAGAAGCTGAAGGCTGTGTAGATTTGGGTTGATTGTGGCCTTGGGGTTCAGAGTTTTTAGGATCGGCATGAGGCTCAGTGTGGGTTTCAGCTTGGGTTTCTTCCTCATGTGGAGTGGAGGTCAAGGCTAAGGGCTGAGTCTGAGGTGCTTGTTTTCGCCTACGTTTGAGGGGAATCTCCTCACTAGACGAAGACGAGGCATAATCAGATTAAGAATGCTGCAAAAGCTCAGAAGACGGGATTGCAAATTTGGTACGAGGTTTCTTGCGGCCCTGGGTAGGAAGAGGCTTAGGAACCCTAACCCTAGGTTCCTTGGGAAGCTTAAGGGACTTGCCCTTAGCATATGAACTGGATTTGGGGGCCATATCAAGAAATCGACAGGAAATGATAAGATAGGGCTTGAATCGAAATTAGTTAGAGAGTGAGATATATACCACTCGACGTCGAAGTAGGAGGAGGAGGAGAGGGGCTCGACGACGAAGTGGCTGGAACGGAAGAATCGACGGCTAGGAAGATCGAATCGACGGAGGAAAGAGGATCGGGGCTCCGTTTTCGAAAGGAGGAAGACGAGCTCTTTTGAATCGCTTGAAGAGAGATGAGAGAGCCAATCGACGGTTATAAGGAGATGATGAAGTGATCTGTGCCATTGGATCAAAAATAACGGCTCAGATCGTGGGCTACGAATCGCCAAACTCGGCAGACAGGCGACTGATGCACATCGTGCAGTCGCTTGTCGAGCCCTAATAAAAAAATGACTCAGAAGGCAGAAATGCACATGTAGAAGAAAATACAGTCGCCTGGATTTGGACAGGCACATGTGAAATGACTTACATGTACCTGCTATCATGCACCCGGAACTAACACCTAAAACCCACCTAGCAATGGCATGAATGCCAAGGCTAGATGTATCCCAAATGTAACTCCCAGAGTGTACCGCAAGTGCACGGTGTCAAGTTATAATATAAAAGATATCGATCCCACAGGGAGGTGAATGCTATTATTGTCTTGGGTAATCTCTAAATATCTAGAATAATGCTAGCAGTCGGGTTCAGAAGATAGTTTGTTGCATAGTTATCTTTCAAGCAAGATTCTAATCAATAATAAAAGACTAGGGCGTTAGGACTCACCGCTAGGATCGTCGGATGTCGATGCTAGGTTAGAACTCTTACGTTGCATTGGCTTTATTAGGGGTTGTCGCATCTAAGATGTAGAACAATGGCCATCTAAAATTAGCACCATTTGTTTAACATATCACACGCTTACCCCCGTTCTCATAGGTGGCCTCACATACAATCCGTGTATTAGGATCGACAACTATTCATGCCACTCTCGTGGATAGAATGATCTCCATTCATGCCACTCTCGTGGGTAGAACTTTGATGTGTATTTTGGTGGCTCTCATTGACGCACGGGCGATAGTCGTCAATTAGTAATATAGGATGTCGGTGGATCCCATCAAGGAGCACACCGGGCATGGTCGCGAACCCTAATTGAATCCACTAACCTCTTAATTAAGTCATAGGATACTCCTTAAGTGCGCATGTGCCACTGACCATGGACACGATCCTAGTTTGAGATATCCTACAAACTTGGCTAGATTAACCACAATACGTCCCTTTTATACCAACGCAATCTAAAAATCCTAACTTTACAGCTACATCCTAAGATCCTAGGGCTAATCCATTAGCCCTAGATAGAACTAGTTATGGATCATAGCAAGAGACATGAAAGATTCAATTAAGGCAAGAGAATTCATCATAGCAATAGAAAACATCGAGTAAAGCATAGAAACTTTAGAGAATTGTTACCAACATGTCGTAGGATGATAGCCAATTGCAGATAATTAAGAAGAACAGGATTCCACGCAAAAATATCCAATAAAAATATCAAATTTGGTCTCTACAAAATAGCGATGGCTAGAACGTCTCTCTACAACTTAAACTAAAATTTAACTAAGGAAAATAAGCAAGCCCCCTAAGAAAGGGTAAAAATTTTGCTTATCTACAAGGGGTAGGGACCCCAAAAAATCTCAGAAAATCTGGGCACTTGGGGCCACACACTTGTCTGGCCGCGTCGCCCTACTCGATCGAGTAGGACGGTGCTCGGTCGAGCTGCATGCGGCTGCTACTTTGCTGTTTTTTTGGCTCTGGCTGATACGGGCTACTTAGTCGAGTAGCCCCTCCACTTGGTCTAGGTCTGAACTCCCTCCAGAACACTGCTCTGTTTGGTTGCGACTCGAGTCGAGTAGATGATCAGCTCGGTCGAGTGTTGATGCAGCTCGGTTGAGTGGAGCATGTCTGTTTTAGTTGCAATGTCCGCGTGTCAGCTCAGTCGAGTGCTGATGCACTCGATCGAGTAGCCTGGGAAACTAAACATATAGACCCATAGAGCTCTCTTCTCTCGCTCTTTTCTCCTCCTCTCCTCCATCTTCTTCCTTGCCTTGGCGAACTCTCATGGAACCTCGCCAATGATGTCTCGGACGTGTAGGATGTGTCCATGTCCCTAAATAGCTCCAATTCACTGCAAAACTTCTGAAAATCCACAAAGCTATACGAAACTCGAATATGGCATTAGAAGCGCGATAATATATGAAAATGTGGACTTTGGAGGCAAATATGATATGGAATGATGCAGAAAATATATGTAAAATATGGACACATCATGCTGCATAGCAAAATTTAGAAGAAATTTTGAGCCATCTCTCGGGAAAATTGGTGACAATTTGGCAGGCACCTGAGGAACAAAATACAATCGCCTGTCGGATGACCAGTTGACTGAAAAATGACCATCAGTCGTCTATCATGAATAAGGGTTATAAGGTTAAAAACTGGAGATTGGGTAGTCTACTGTAGAAGAAATGGCAGTCGACTGTCTTGGTTCTGAAATCCAGAATTGAGTTAGAATCTAGGATTTGAGACATCTAACCCATAGACCTATACTTTAACTCTGCTAATAACATCAAATAATCATTATAAACATATAGATTAACATACATATCAAGCCTATTAATCCAATCATAGAAATCATAAAAATATCTAATAAATCTCATTGAAAATAAATGTGAAAATATGACATATTCAGTATGAGTTATGAAAAAGATCAAATGAGCTCAAAATAGGTTATAACATATAAAAATGAGCTCCTAAATCTCAGATTCACCCATAATCCTTAATTCTCCACGTTAGCTCACAAATGAATATTCTTTTAGAGGTTTAGTGAGGATGTCGGTGATTTGTTTTTGGGTTTCAATGTACTCTAAAATGATGTCCTTCTTAGCTACATGATCATTAATGAAATGGTGGCTCACATCTATATGTTTGGTACAGGAGTGATGTACTGGATTTTTGAAAAGACATATTGCACTTTGGTTATCAACCATGATAGAGCAAGTATCACAATTGACACCATAGTCTTTGAGTGTGTGTCTCATCCAAAGGACTTGTGCATATGCAAGACATGCAGCAATATATTCCGCTTCGGTCGTGGACAATGATACGTAGTTTTGCTTCTTGGAAAACCAAGAGACAATGGAATTTCCTAGAAAATGGCAAGTATCACTAGTACTTTTCCTGACGGATTTGCATCTAGCAAAATCAGCATCACTATACGAGACTAGCTCATATGTGCTAGATTTAGGGTAAAGTAACCCATAATCTAGTGTTTGATTAAGGTAACGAAAAATTCGTTTAACCGCAATCAAGTGTGATTCCTTAGGTCTAGCTTGATATCTAGCACAAAGACATACTGAAAATATGATATCGGCCTACTAGCAATTAAATAAAGTAAGCTACCGATCATACCTCGATATAGACGAATGACTACATTTTTCCCATTTTCATCCTTGTGCAGATGGGTGGTCGTACTCATGGGAATCCTTTTGCTTGACGACGATTCCATCTCGAATCACTTGATAAGCTCCCTGGTGTACTTGGTTTGGTGTATGAAAATCACATCCTTCATTTACCGAATTTGAAGACCTAGAAAGTAGTTGAGCTCACCCATGTCGCTCATCTCAAATTCTTCTTTCATAGATTTAGAAAATTCTTGGCAAAAGGTTAAAGTTAGTAGAACCAACGAAAATATCGTCTACAAAAACTTGAATAAGAAGGATGTCATTTTTATAATCTTTAATGAAAAGAGTTGAATCAACTTCACCCAGTTTAAAACCTAAATCCAAAAGAAAGGTTTTGAGTTGATCATACCAAGCTCTAGGAGCTTGTCTCAACCCATATAACGTTTTCTTAAGTTTGAAAACATGATTAGGAAATTTTTCATGAATAAAACCAGGTGGTTGAGAAACATAAACTTCTTCATTAACTATGCCATTTAAAAATACAATTTTAACATCCAGTTGAATAATTTAAAATTCTTATGAGATGCAAAAGATAAAAGCAACCTAATAGCTTCTAATCTAGCTACGTGGGCAAAGGATTCTTTGAAATCGATACATTCCTCTTGCCGGTAGCCTTGAGCTACTAACCTTGCTTTGTTCATTGTGATGACCTCATTCTCATCCGTCTTGTGCTTAAATATCCATTTGGTCCCAATGACTTGGTGACCATTTGGAAGAGGGACGAGCTCCCAAACTTCATTTCTTTCCAACTGCATGAGCTCCTCTTCCATTGCAACTATCCACGAGCTATCTTCACAAGCTTCTTGGATGTTATTTGGCTCAATGGTAGAGACAAATACGCAATGAGAGAACTCATCAATCCTTGACCTTGTTCGGACACCCACACCAATATCTCCAATTATTTGGTCATGGGGGTGGTCACGAACGGTCGGATAAGCTTTGGTAATACCTGGATCACTTGTAACATTATCAACATTTTCATTAGCTTTGTTAGTCTTAATAATAGAATCATTAATTTTAACATTACTAATGGAATCACATAAAACATCTACACTATCATCGACAACATGAGGAACATCAAAATCTTCATGAAATGAATTGTGTAATGATTCCTCGATCGTTGAAGAGGTTTTGGTGTATATCTGATAAGCTTTGATACGTGTGGAATATCCAACAAAAATTCCTTCATCGGATCTTGTCTAAAATTTGTCTAAATTACCAAAAGTGTTATTTATAAAACAGTTTGAACCAAAAACACAAAAATACTTAACTTGAAGCTTTTTACCATAAAATAATTCAAAACAAGTTTTGTTCGTTCGGGGCCTTACTAGGATCCTATTGAGCACATAACATGCCATGTGCATCGCCTCTGCCCAAAATTGAAGTCCAAGCTGACTATCATGGATCATGGTGCGTGTACACTCAATAAGAGTACTATTCTTTCTCTCAATAACACCATTTTGTGGTGGTGCATGAGAAAAAGAAAAATTATGAGTAATCCCGTTGTCATCACAAAACTTAGAGAAAATTTCTTTCTCAAATTCCCCTCCATGATCACTACGAATAGTGATAATGGTGGTCCCTAAGAGATTTTGAACTTTCTTAGCAAATTTGGTAAACTTATCACATGCTTCATTTTTATTAGTTACAAATGATACCCATGTAAATCTAGAAAAGTCATCTACAATGATTAATCCATAATGAGCATTTCCTAAAGATGCTACTCTAGTAGGCCCAAATAGATCTAAATGAAGTAATTCTATGGGCCTCTCAGAAGTTATGCCATCTTTGAGTTTAAATGAAGATTTACGAAGTTTACCTCGTTGACATGAATCACAAAAACTTTTCTTATTAAAAGAAATCTTCGGAAAACCTTTAACTAGATCATGCTGAGCTAACTTATATAAGTACTTAAAATGAACATGACCAAAACGGCGATGCCATAATAGTTATTCATTTGTATTTGCAACTAAGCAATGTTATATGGTTTTAGGCATGCTCAAATAATAAATATTTTTACGTTTAATACCGGAAAATAAAACATGAGAATCATTATCAACTATATTACAAATACCCTCTCCAAAGTTAACCTTGTAACCTTTGTCACAAAATTGACTTATGGAGATAAGGTTATGACATAAACCACTAACTAAATAAACATTTGTAATAAGAGGTTTGGATGGATTACCGACTTTGCCTACTCCAATGATGGTTCCCTTTTGATTGCCTCCAAAGGTGACCGTTGCACCATCCTTGATGCAGATCACTTCGGAGAGCAACGAGGGATCTACTGTCAAGTGTTTGGAGCAACCACTATCGAGTATCCATCCTTTCCTTTTAGAGCCAATATTTCTATTATTGATCTATTTCTTGTTCTTGAGTACCTATACAGTATACCATAAGCTCATGGCACCCAAGGTTGTTGGGTCCAAGGGGATTAGCCCTTTGAAAACCAAGTCCAAGTGGACTTTGGCTTCCCAACATAGTTACCACTATTTATCACATCACTAAAATAAGAATTTACATATGCATTCCTAACATTTGTGCTAGTGTTCTTGGGACCTCAAATTGTGTATGTTTTGGGTGTCCTCTTCTTGGTTGCATGCACATTAGGTTGCGGTCTATGTGGTGCATGTTTCTTAGGAGCATGAGATCTAGCATATGAAGCTGGAGGAGAATATGCATGAGACATATATGTGTTATATGCAAAATGAGGTGCATGCATATTATATGGTGTATATGGAGCATGCATATGATGTGAAGGATATGCATGAGCATACATGGGAGGATGATGTGCATGAACATAAGAGTGTATAGGAGCACGTGCATGAGTATTTCTCATGTGTGGGTTTGCATATGCCCGTGGGTGTGGAGCATAAAACTCATCATGTGTGTTCACAAGAGAAGTAGGAGTGTTCATACGAGGGTAAGTGTTAGTGTACATAAACGCATGTCCTTTCTTTTGATTTCCACCCTTAATGGGTTTATTGTCAAACGAATGAACGTATGTAGTGGTGACTTTCTTGGTAGGCTTGCTACCAATAGTGTTTTTGTCACTACTAGTGGATGCACCGGAGGATGGCCTCACAAAATCTATAGTTATACCACTATAGAAGGTGCGTGATTTGGATGCATTTGCTTCCACATAACCAAGTCCAACACGATGTGTGGCCGAAAATTGGTTGGAAAGCAACACATCAAATTTCCCTTTCCCTTTGTTAAATCTCTTAACATGGGAGGACATGAGCTCATATTTCTTATTTAAAGAAGAAATTGTGGCATCCAAGGTGGACACACATGTAGTGAGCTCGTGCACTTGGGTTTTGAGAAAATCATTCTCAATACCCAATTTTGTGTTTTGTGAAATTACATCAACATTATGTTTAGAAGGAATGTGATCTAATTGAGATTTTAGGAGATTCACCTCATTTCTGAATGTGCCATTTTGAGAAACCAAATTGGCTTTCTCAAGAGTAAGTGTGTCAACAATGGTGTCATTGTTGGTGATGGATGGCATGGATGAATTATTAACCTTCAATTTCTTCAAATTAGTAAACCTAAGCATGAGAGATTGATACTTTGAAAAATAACTCTTCGTTAGCAATACGAAGTTCATCCATTGATACATAGATTTCATCGTTCTCACTATCAATTCCATCTGAGAATGTATCTTCTCGGGCCATGAAGCACATATGTGCACTCTCACCCTTCTCATCATCGGATTCACTTGAGGAATCTCTACTTGAGTCATCGAAATTCCCAACGAGTCCCTTCTTCTTATCCTTCTTGAATTTGTCGAACTTGTGGTACTTCAATGCTTTCCACTTTTCTTTGTTCCTTAGCATTGGGCAATCCTTCTTGATGTGACATGACTTGTTACACTTAAAACAAAGAGAAGAGGATTTGTTAGTGGAATCAAATTTAGATTTGGAAGGTAATTCACCTTTTCGAAAGAAGCGTTGGAACTTCTTCGCCATTAGAGCTATTCTTCTAAATCCATTTCGTTCTCGGATTCATCACCATCAGAGGATAAAGAGGCAGCCTTGAATGCTAACGCCTTCTTCTTTGCCTCTGTTGGATTCATCATAGCTCTAATCTTCAATCGGTTCTCTTTTTTTTACTTCGTAAGACATGAGAGTACCGATGAGATTCACCACGGTATAATTCTTCATGTCATTGACCTCCTCAATGGCAATAGCCTTTCTTTAGCACTTTGCGGTCATTGCCATGATTATCTTTCTTACCTTCTCTTGTTGTGTGTATACTTGTCTAAGAGCTTCAAGCTCATTGGTGATGTCGGTGAAGCGTACATACATCGTTACAATGTTATCACCTTCCTGCATTTGAAACATGTCGAAGTTTTATATAGCACCATATAACTTTGACAATTTTACCTTGTTCGTCCCCTCGTGGGCGACCACGAGATGGTTCTATATTTGATATGCACTCTTACATGTGCATATCTTGTTGAACTCATCCGGATCAAATGCGCAATGAGGAGCTTTTATTGCTTTGTCATTGTTCACCTCGGTGGACTTCTCGGTGAGAGTCCATTTTTCGAAATCTTCTTCAGTGGGTTCAACGTAATCCTTATGAAGGGGTCTCTAAAGAGAAGCACTCCTTAGGTATGTCTCAATCTGGCACTTCTAATAGCCAAAATTCGTGCCATTGAAGTGTGGAGGACGAACCGTTGATTGACCTTCGAATACGGTAGAAGCACCATCACGATCGTGATTGTTGTACGAAGGAGGTGGAGGAATGTTGTTGTTAGTGGATGCCATAGCTATAAACTTGTGCTCTGATACCAATTGTAAAGACCCTGGCTATGAGGAAAACACTAGAAGGGGGGTTGAATAGTGTTTATAAAATTTATACGATAGTTATACCAATTTAAATCCCTAAACAACAATAAATGCGGAATTATAAATTAATACAAAATGAAATAAACTAAAAAAGAGATGTTTCAAGGGTTCGGATTACCCAAGTCCAATCCCGACTTGTTCCCGGTAATCCTACGTCCCTTCCACCCAGATACCTCCGGATACTCAAGTTAGAATCCTAACTTGAGGTTTACTTTAAACCCACCTGTAGCAACCCTGCAAGTGTAATCGATGTAGAATCGATGTACAATCGATGTCCTTGACTCCAACAACTTGGGATCAAGCAAACACACTCTCACAAACCGAGAGTGTAATCGAAATACGAGATAATGTAATTCGAAATGTAAACACTTACAAACATCTATGCCTTGAAGTAGAACTTGAAGGAGCAAGTGTGTGTGTTGATGTCTCTTCCAAGATGAGAGAAAACCCTTGCACTTGTCTTCATCAAAGCTTGAAGCTCAGATTTGGTTTAAGTGGGAAGACAAGATTAGAGTTGAGATTTCTAGGGCTTGACAGTTGATGAAGAGAGAGCTTGAGAGATTGAGCTTAGGAATGAATGCAAGATTGTCTAAGAGATGCTCAATGGAACAGTAAGAGACCCTCTTATAGGTTCTCTAAAACCCTCAAGAAAAATACCCAAAACCCCCTTTGAAATCCGTGTGGAAAAAGCCAACAGATAGAAAATATGCGCCAAACAGTTGCCTGCTGCACTGTGTCAGAGGGTAGGTGAGAATTCTAACGGTAACTTACCACGTAGGACAGTCGACTGAAGAAGGTCGGACCGATGCCTGTAAACCAACAGGTGACTGCATTCCTAAGTGCATAAGTGGAGAAAACTCAGGAGTTTTGGGAAGACTGGACATGCGAATGTAGAAGAATATACATGCAACTGTGCCATGGGCAGACGCCTGTAAATCCTTCTTACATCGCCTGTAGGCACAAGTGTGAAAGTTGTCAAAACTTGGGAAGTTTGACAAGCTGGGACATGCGACTATAGAGGCATATACATGCAACTGTGCCATGTACAGTCGCATGTGAATCCTTCTTACATCGCCTGCAGGCGCAAGTGCGAAAGATGTCAAAACTTGGGGATTTTGGGCAAGGGGATACAGACGACTGACTAACAAGTCACAGGTGCCTGTAACTGGACCGGTGCCTGTACTGTGTACAACAGTCTCCTGATGAAATATAAGAACAGAAAGCCCAAAAATCAAGTTAAGAAGTATGTGCATAACTGTAATGGCCATACTGCCATTTACGCTAGGGTGTGTACGATTATGTATTTGTGTAGTGTATGTATGTTGGTATACGTGTGTAGTGTGTATATACATACATGGTGTATATAGTAATATGTACTGTGGTGCATATGATAGTGCATTATTATATTATTATTATTAGTATGATAATTGTTGTAATTAGAGATGATGGAATTGTTGTAATTAATTGGTTGTGTGTATGTATAGTAGGAGTGGGTGTGTATAGTAGTGGCACGTTGGTTATTAGTTAGTGGTGTGTGTGGAAGGAGATGTCTGCATATAGTGGATGGGATATTATGTTGAGGACTTACCATAAATGGAAATGGCAAATTGTTAAATAGTGGGGAAGCTTGGGAATTAGGTATTTCCTTTTATGGTCATGGCATTGTTGTAAATAAAGGGAACTTGGGATGATGAGGATGTTTCCTTTTATGGAAAGGGTTTATGGTAATTAATGGGAACTTGTGTAGATATTTTTCTAAGAGGATTAATTTGTTGAGTATTGGTGTTTCATACCAATGTTAGTTTGATGATGATCACAACATTATGTTGTTGCTAATGACTTCCTTGTTTTAGTCTCATAGTTACATTTCAAGAATATCATTTTTGGGACTAAACACTTGGTGCAAGGATGGACATCAAGTGGAGAAGGGCCAAAGCTTGGACTCAAGGGGTGCCAAAGCTTGGAGATGATGGGGAGCATCAAGGCATCAAGATTAAAGACATAGACTCTAAGGAAAGTATTGTAATCCATGTAATTTCATTTATTGCTTTCTCTCTTTTTGAGTCTAGGTTTAATGTAATGCCTTGATAGATGGTCTATTCATTTATGCATATGCATTTAACCATCTTAGTGAGCCTTAGGGTTATCGTAGAATCCAACCCAATAGGTTCATCTTGCCCAAAGACTCAATTGGAGTCTCTGGCTCTCCAACAGTCGCCTGTTGAAGGTTTTACAGTCGACTGGGTGATTTCAGTCGCCTGTCGATCCTTCTACAGTCGACTGTGGTGCACTGCTCAAGTCAACTTTTTATTAACTTTACTTGAGCTTTTTGCATCAGTCGACTGATGAAGTATTTACAGTCGCCTGTATATTTACAGTCGCCTGTGAAATGGTCAACAGTGGTCTGAAAGGCGTAAGTGCGAAAATTGCATCTCTATGTTTATTTCCATCCCCTGCAGCAGTCGACTGATGAAGGATAAACAGTCGACTGTCTATTTTACAGTCGACTGTCATTTGTTCATCAGTCGCCTGTATGCATAATGGGAGTAAGTTGCAACTCTCTGTTTTTTTCTATTCCCTACAGCAGTCACCGATTGAAGGATTTACAGGCGCCTGTCCTATTTACAGTCGACTGTATTGGCTTCATCAGGCGACTGTTGAGGCTCAGATTATAGGCGTTGGGAATTATTTAGCCGTTGGACAGTCGACTGTCATTTGTTCATCAGTCGACTGTCGGTGACGTTTTTGCCCAAAATCTAGCCATTGCTGCCTTTTATTTTTGCCTGTTTTCTTGGATTTTGAGAGTTTCTATAGGGTTCCTATATATAGAGAGGGCTGAGTTCATTAGAACTTCTGGATGCTATTGCAAATCTTTAGAGATTGATTAAGACACTCTCAAACTCTCTCATTTCCCTCTTAGAGCTCTAAATCTCCTTCATGCATTGAAGTCAAGCTCAAGGGAAATCATCCAAGTGCTTTCAAGCTAATCTCATCACTTGGAGATCCTCTTCCATGCCTTGCATTCATTAATGAGTAAGTTCATCTCAAGGCGTAGGTAAGAGTATTTGTTTTACTTTGTTATTCATTGAAGCCCTAGCTTTCTGTGTGAGAGTTAGTTACTCTCTATGTGAGAGTATAACCTTCTGTGTGAGGGTTAGTTGAGATCTCTCGGTGTGAGAGTTTGAGTCTCTCTATGTGAGAGCATAAGTCTTTCTGTGTGAAAGCAAGGATATCTCTGTGTGAGAATCCAAATCCTCTGTGTGAGGTCTCTCTGTGTGAGAGTAAGGATTTCTCTGTGTGAGAATCCAAATCCTTTGTGTGAGGTATCTCTGTGTGAGATTGTATTCACTTCTCTATGTGAGAATAATAGTCGATATTGGTGTGGCTAGACGTACCCAAGTTTGGGGAACCAGGGTAATATCTTGTATTTGCGTTTAGATTGTTGTGGTGTTTAAATTCCTCTTGCATTTATAATTTCGCATTTGCAAGTTTAATTTTTAAATACGCAATTTGTGCCATTACACTATTCACCACCCTCCAGTGTGTTGTTGTTAGTATTGCAAGGGTAAGTCGATCCTTACATAATTATCATTCTTTCCTTTTATTTTCCTTTTTCTCTTTCCATTTCATTCCCTTTGGTTCTCCCCTTGCCGTGAGTTTGCTTGAGGAAACAAAAAAAAGGAAAGAGAGAGGAATAACAGGAATGAGAAGAGGAAAGAATTAAAGGAAGGAGATTTAAGGAGGAGCTTTTAATGGAAGGATGAGGCCTTGATTTGAGGAGTTGTTGGAGGAGGAGAAGAGAACATTTTTGGTAGGATTCTCACCTTAGTATATGAATATTTATTTGAAGGTTTTGTTTGTTATCTCCTTGCTAAAAGTTGTCATTTTTATGGTAGGATTCCAATTTATTATAGTATGTTATGCAATTATCATCTCTAATGATAAAGTCATTAACTTTCTTAATGAATATGCATTTTCATGCCATGATCACAAGTGTCATACCATAAAGTTTCCATTTTTAGTTGTTAATTGTGAACTCTATGCAATGATTTGCCATGTTGTAAATATTGGGAACTTGTTATTATCTATTTTAGTCGTTGCACCAAAATGAAAGCATTTGTGAAACCCTCCTCATGTTTATTGTTAGCTCTTTTGTTAGCTCCTTGTTAAAGTTTGTATTTTTATTGAAGTTACATTGTTAAATTGTTTAAAGTTCATATCTTTGTGGATCCTTAAGGAACTATCCTAAAGAATGTATTTTTATAGGACCTTAAATTTCTTCGCTAAAGTTGGTATATTTAATGTAGATCCTCCAACATCTTCACTAATGCTATTAATGGTTGCTAATGTTTGCATTTAGTCACTAAAGTTACTAATGTTTTCTAAAGCTTGAATTTTTGTAAAGATCCTTAAGCTTTTCTCTAAAAGTTGTATTTTTAAACTTAGATCTTTAAGAAGTTCTTTTAAGGTTGTCGTTTTTAATATAGTTCCAAAATTAGTTTTTATTAAGTTGTATCTTTAATTATAAACCTAAAGCGATTCCTAAAAAGTTTGCATTTAAAGTAGAATTTCTATAGCTTGCATTTTCCTTTAAGTATCTTCTAAATAATTGCTTATGTTGCATTAGTTTGCTAATGCTGTTAAATTAGTTTAGATTTGCTTTTTGTTGCTAAAGGTTGCACTTGAAGTTGTTAGTGTTGCATTTTAGTTACTAAAGTTGTTAAAGTTACATGTTGATCGCTTAAGCTTGTTAAAATCGTTAAAGTTGTCTTTTTATGGGAGATTTAGTGTGATTGTGCCAAAGAACTCATTGTTGCAATTGTTACTAATTAGTTTATTGTTGCACTTGTTGTCATTTAATTCCTTGTTGTAGTTTGTGACTCACTTGTTATAGTTATGCTTATTTTTACACCACTTATAAAGTTAATTGTCACAGATAAAATTTTTACTATGAAGATTGTGTTTTATGTTAGATCTAAGTAAAGCTCACACTTTTATGTAGACCCAAATCCACTTTATTAAAAATCGCATCTTTTAATTTAGGTCTTAAGCACTTTTATTAAAGCTTCTATTTTTAACATGGATCTTGAATACTTTCATTTGAGTTACCTTTTTTCTGGAAAACATTGCACTAAATAGTAAAGATGTCATTTTTAACATAGGTCCTAAGCAAATCTGTTAAAGTTGTCATTTTTCTTAAGATTTGATCTTGACAAACTCTCAAAAAGGTTATGTTTTTAATATGAATCCACACTTAGTTTTCATAGATTTTCCTTTTTAACAAAACCTAGAGTGTAATTCTCATTAGTTTGCTAATGTTGTTAAACTAAAAGTTACAATTTAAGTTGTTAATGTTGCATTTTAGTTATTAAAAGTTGCTAGTATTGCATGTTGATTTCTAAGTTGTTGAGAATTGCATTTGATGGGGAATTGATACATGGCCGTGTTGAGAATTGTGGGTGATCACTATAATCGACTTGGCCATAGGCCGTCGGTGGTGGTGGAACGTTGCACATGAAAGTTGTTTAGCTTGCCAAAGTTGCTTTTAGTTGCTAATGTTGATGAAGTCGTTAATGTTGGTAAAGTGGTAATGTTGTATAATAGCTTATTACGCTTCATGTTAAATATCTCTTTTATGTTAATCCAATATTTACTGCTACTTTAATGTCATTTTATATTGCATGCTACACTTATGTCACTTTATGTTGCATGCTACCTCATGTCACTTTATGTTTCATACTTGTTGCTTTTAACTCTATGTCACTCTAATTGTTGCTTTTTACTTCTATGTCACTTAATGTTGTATGCCAGTTATTCAGTAAATGTAGATTTAATCCTAGGTGTGTCTCAGTCTGCCGTGTGATGGGTGAGCACCCTAGGCGGGGGTTGGGAGAAGGCTGAGTACGGTTAGGGTATGAGGATAGGACTGTGTGTTTCACCGTTGGCACCACCGTTGTTGACACACAATGGTGATGAGCTGTAGTTGTTATCCTTACTCGCACTACGAAGTGATGGGCCCTGTTTCACTAGGTGAGCGGGTTGAGTTGTTGTTAGAGCCGTTGGTGCTTTATGGAGTCGTTGGTGCTCCTACCATCCCACCCTGTGACGAGCGTCCTGGTCCTCATATCAGCGTTGTACTCAGACTTCTGAAACATAGTTAAATTAAATGCTGAATTGCCATATATGTGTAATGTCTGCTTTTACTTTCTGCCTGATATAACTGTGGCTCCATTTGTCTATTGCATCATATTCGTGTCTGTAAACAACAACCTAAGAATAGTATTCCCTGTGCTAGTTGAGTTTCCTACTACGTCACGCGTTGACGTGTCCCATCTGTGGCAGTTTCAGGTAGCTGGTGTTTGGTGTTGTAAGCTGGTGGAGCTGAGTTGGGGTTGTGCTTGTGCAGAGTGGAGCTTGAGTCGTGTTGTGGTCCTTGGTGTTTGGGTGGTCGTGAGCCTGAGCCAGAGATACTTGTACTCTTGGGTCCTTTTGGGTTGGGGTTTTGGTTTAGTGAGAGTTCTAGGCGTTGTTATTGTATTAGATTGGTCCTTTTTGGACTTTGGTGATTATGTAAGTGTCTGAGTTGGCTTAGTTAGTTCTGAGTTGGTTTTTGTTTCTTTCTGTGTGTTTTTCTTTCTCTGTGTTTGTGTTTTTTCTGGGAACGTTACGTGTACTACCCGAGCAGTGTGCAGTGGACCTGCAGTCTGGTTTTATTTGTATTTCCCTTCGTAACACTCGTTGCTATAGGAATACTTGGGATGGATTCGTACTTTCTGGGTATCATATGGAGTGGATCGTTACAATAATAGACGACTGTAGAACAAATCTCAGACGCCTATAAGGGGACATGCGCCTGTATTTTGTTCATTAGTCGCCTGTTGAAAGGCCAAAATGCAATTGCTTGAGAATTATGAAATGGAGGCCTAAGAAATTATTTCTAATGTTTTCCTAGGGTAGAATGGAAGGTGTGTGTGTGTGCTACAACCTAATTCTACTTCTACGCTACCTACTAATGAGAAAGAAAAGAGTATAAAAAGATTACATTTGTTTTGCATCTCTTCTTTATATTCAATGATCTTGAAGTCTTTTTGAAGCTTCTATCTTCATCTTTGATCATCCAATCGACTTTACGAGCTTTGATTGATCCTTGAGTGACATCCATTGCTAATTGATCTTCATGATAGGCTTAGGCAATGGATTAACTGCAAGTAGGGGATTACTCCCAAGTATTTATGTTTGCTCATCATCAAAACCAAGTAGGGAGAAGTCCAATACTCAACATCTTGGGAGAGATGCTGGGAGCCGCATTGCTGGAATCTGATGGAGTCTGTGGAGACACGCATCTGGCAGAGCCACGGAAGGAGCAGTTAGAGCAGTTGCCCGCCCCAACGATGAAACTAGATCCGTCTTTTGCTACTGGTGGTATCAATCCAGTAGTGTAGCCGTAATGTGGACTTTTATGCTTTCAATAATCTCGAATCCTCTCGACAGCGAGATGACTATATAGATTTACCACTTTCTTAGTTAGTTTATAATTTACCCCGATGATTGTGGCAAGCTACATTTTTTGCTCCCCAT
>JAULAV010005748.1:0-25005 GCA_030789695.1 Scilla litardierei
TTATATTTCAGTGTGGGCTTCAGGCCCATCAAGAAAAAGAGGAAAACAAATTTAATTTTAATACATTAGGATTTATTTGGTGGGCTTCAGGCCCGTTAGGGGGTTCTAACGTAATATTAATCAACTAATCTGATTTTTTTCCTTATTTGGCTGCTGGCCCAAGAAAAAGCCCATGAGTGTAAAAATCTGAGAATTATTTTTGTTTGGGCTTCAGGCCCAAAACAATTTAATTTCAGATTTATTTTATTTTATTTATTTTTATTTTTATTTTAGTTGGGCTTTTAGCCCAACAGCCCAAAATGGGCTTCCCCTAACCTAATCCTAATTTTGGGTTAGGGTTTCGGGGCCGTGCCTGCTGGCGCAGCCGCCGCGCCTTCTGGGCACGGCCGTTTCCACCACCGTGCCCGGAGGCTCGGCATGCTTTTTTCTGCCGGAATTTTGGCTGGATTTTACACCGGATCTGTTCGATCTTTGACGAGAAGGGGCTATCGACTTCAGGCCGTTCTTGGGTTTATCAGATTTTGATTTTTAAATTATGGGATATCTTGAACAAGATTTTGCACAAAATAATCTAATAAAATCTACCAAATAACAGATAGATTACATAAAAATTAATTTTTAATCAGTTTTGCATATAAACAATTAAGTTTTTGATCTAATAAGTTAGATCCATGCATAAACAATCATCTATTTTATTCTAGATAACATAAAAATGGAACTTTTAATATGTTATCAGATCTAGAAAAATGTTTAGGCTTACCCACTAAATCTGTCCACCAGATCTAGCGAAGTTTGATGAGGGATGCCCAAAAAGAAACTCTGCATCGTCTCGCGAAGCCTTGCGTCGCGGAAAAAATTTGACAGAGCTTCCGCCGGGCACCTTCCTCTCACGAGCCGTCGCTTCTTTTATCGAGCGTGATCGTGCTAATAACGTGTTGTGAAGGAGAAACATGTTTGGAGAAGGTTGATGCTAGGAAACCCCTAGACTCCTTTATATAGTATTCATATTGGTTACTCATGTAGGTGGATACTCAATAGGCCCAATGGGTCCTATTCATAACAAGTCCCACAAAAATTTTAGTTTCCACCAGAATTTAGTTCCACCGAAAATTTCTGTTCACCCCAAAATTTAGTTTCCATTGCATTTAAAATATTTTTCGATAAAAATATTAGATCCCTATTATAAATCAACTACTGGGGGAGGAATCCCCAGCCCTTTATTTATAGGCAGAATATGAGAGTAGAAAGATAGGATACAAAGATATAGGCGTATCTCTAAGATACCCGCAATCCTAACCGACTCTGGTATTTTCATTCACAACACTCCCCCTTATCCAGCCATATGTGTGGATTCTGCTCAAGAATACTTCGGGATTCTGAGCGTAATAGGAGTCTCACATGGGGTGGATACTTCAGGATCCTGAGTTGGTGAGGTTTGCCTCGTTAAAACCTTTAGCTATAGAAAACCATGTGGGAGAAACCATAGTTAAGGAAAAAGCGTTCAAATGCTCTTTAACTCCTCCTGTTTTATACAAGTGACTCTGCTCATGAATACTTCTGGATTCTGAGCGTCACAGAGGGGTGGATACTTCAGGATACAGAGTCTGTCACGCCCCGCTTCCCAAAATGGACGGAAGCGAAACGTGACGAGGCCCGCTTAGGCCAGAGCTTTAGAAGCTCGGACCCAATAAGCGTCTGTAGAGGTACCATTTTAAAAGTTTCAGGTTCTTGCATTAATATAGTTCGAAACAACAGAAAGTACGGGAAGGAAGATGCATTCATTAAATTAGAGATATAATATCCGACAAGTACAAAGTCTAAAAAGAAGCCTAAGCGTGGCAACAAACTAACTAAGAGAAAACGGAAAGTAGTAACCTCTGAAAGTGGCGACTAAAAGACCTCAAGGTCTGATCCTCGTCAGGCACGAACTCTGGATCAACGTCCTCGGCTCCTCGTACTCCAGTGAGTCTGCCTCGTCCACGAACTCTGGCTGAACACCTGACGTACATCACCCAAGACAAAGGAATTGTACGTCAGGTAAAGTCTACAAGAAGGGTTAGACTTTACTGCAAGTGCACCGAACTTTAAACAACGGTTTACTGGTTGATTAGCATGCTGGGGTTCTTTTTGACAACAGTTTACTGGTTGGTTAGCATGTTGTGGTTATAACATGGTAACAAGACAGGAAGTAACGCAGCAGGAAAGTAAAACGGGACAGGTAGTAGTCGTAGCGTGTGCTACCAACTACGGGACTAACCTACAGGTGTCATGACAAGACGGGACGTGACAGGACAAGACATGACAAGACATGACAAGTGAGACACGAAAGGGTTCACGCCTTACGGTTCGAGGGGGATCAGACCCTCTTGCCGTGCGCACGCTCAACCCAACCCCAAACCCAGGACAAGATTTACAGGGATCATTTCCGCTAGGGAAACATCCAAAACGCCCGAAGGCTTTTTGTGTAACAGGGATCACTTTCGCAAGGAAAGCATCCGAAACGCCCGAAGGCTTTTTGTGTAACCGGGATCACTTCCGCTAGGAAAGCATCCGAAACGCCCGTAGGATTTTTGTGTAACTGGGATCACTTCCGCTAGGAAAGCATCCGAAACGCCCATAGGCTTTTTGTATAACAGGGATCACTTCCGCAAGGAAAGCATCCGAAACGCCCGCAGGCTTTTGTATAACAGTCACGGGGATCACTCTCGCATGGAGAGCATCCGAAACGCCCGCAGGCTTTTTGTGTAACAGGGACAGGACATGAAAAGTGTAAGGAATTGTTATTCTAGGGTGACCACACGCACGCACACACAAGATAGCCCTACAGTGTCAAAAAGTTGTTATTTGTCGAGCTTAGACTTCGTCGTCAAGTCTAAGTCGTCAGGGGCGTCCCGGACGCTATCATTTCACGTCCGGTTCTATACATTCACAGTCTAACAGTTCTAGCAATCTAAGACCAAAGCATGGTCAAAACGCAAGTGGGTACACTTGCCTGCGATGGCGAGTGTGTCGTCCTCTCGAATCGTCTCGTCCAGGCGTCGCGTCCGCGGTAGTCCGTCTGAAATAGTGTCACGGCGACGATGTCAGGTCGTGTTTTCAGTAAATCCTATTTAGGTTCATTTCTAGGTTATCGGGACTATCCAAATTGTCACAAGTCACATTTTGATGTTTTATCAACCTAAATCGAGTTCTATCCTATGTGCACAGAAATAATTGTCCGATTGTCGATTTCTACAGTGAGCAGCGTTTTACTGGCGCAGAAAATAAATTTAGTTACAGTTGTCCGATTTTAGTTAGGTTTTCAGTTCTGCTATGGTGTGGGTTGTGCTACGAGTTAGGGGACCCAACCTGGTCTGACGGTCACGCATGAATCGGCATCGGATCGGGAAGCGAGCAGCATTTCCGTTCCCAGAATATCTGATCGGTACGATTTGGATATCCAGGAGGTGTCAGCGAGATGCGAGATTAATCTGAGACATCGGATAAATGATATTTAGCTAAACACGATTAAATTCAATGAAACATTATCAACCTAAATGTTGTCTTAATACCAAGAACTATACATTTATTTAACACACTAACAAATTTTAAAGTAATATTACTGTCCACTCATCATGTACACAGTTTATGACAACTAAATTAACCTAATACATGCAACTAACACATCTTAATAACATATATATAACTTACTGATAACATCTGAAACTTAAAATTTTATTTACTATGATTTACTGATCACGAAAAGAAGAAGGCATGCTGTAGGTCTTATCTAGTATGAGATTAATAACATCAACTAATCCTAATATCAATCCCAACAAAACTAACCTAAGTGATGGTCAACTAACATCGGTTAACATTAATTAACCTAAGTAACGGTCATGAGATTAATAGCCAGAGACTAATAACATCTATAAACATCCCTAACCCATATTGTGATTATAATACCTCTGCTCATGCTCTTGAATACTATTAAGAACAATAATACTAAGATTAAGGGCTTACTGGTGTCGTTTGCTTGCAGGGGGGAGGATGTACGCCGGAGGAGCTAGTCACGGCGGCCAGCGGCGATTTGCGGCGACGGCAGCGGGTCAAGGCGGCCAGGCGGCGGCGCGACAGGCGGTGGTGGCGAGAAAACGCAGCACGGCTCCGTGCGATGGCGAGGAGGCAGTCGGGGGCGGTGCCGGTGTCGCGGGGCAGTGCAGGGGGGCGTCGGGATCGCAGGCGGGGTAATCGCCGTGGAGAGGCGGCGATCGGGCGGAGAAACGGGGCACGGTGACGATCGCTGGAGGGAGCGGCTGCGGGGAGGCCGCGAGGGGAGGCCGGCAATCGGAATCTCGGGGGCGCCGGCGACGACGAACTCGAGGGCAGTGGATCTCGGAGCCCGCGGCGACGCGCTGAGAAGGGGGCCGGAGGCTGAGGAGAAGGGGAGGAGAGAGAGATCGGGGAGAGGGAGAGATCGGGGAGAGGGAGAGTGTTAGGTGGCGGCGGCTGAGAATGGGGGGGGTTTATCCCTAGGTTAAACGTGAAAGGGTATTAGGTTAGGGTTAGGGATATTATTATAATAATGGGTGATGATAAATAACTATAGGTTTAAGGTTAAAAGAGGAGGATATTGGGTTGGGGGGTGTACAATTATGGGTAAGTCTAGGGACAAATAGGATACAGCTTAGGTAAAGATTTAAAATGATTTAAATAAGATATTTAGCCACATTTGGCTAACAAATTCGAAATTGGAAACTGATTGGGCAAATCAACGGTCGAGGTTATTCCGTGCGATATCTCTCAATCCGGGCGTCAGAAAAATAATCCGAAAATACCGGGGCGATCGTGGAGACGAGACGCATAGATCTACAGAGCCCGATCGTGCGTAACACCTATCAAGAATTTACGTAAAATTGGGAACAACGTTTTGAGTCAAATGACTAAAACGTCCCTATCGTTCAAAGTCGTTTCGCGAGAAAACGAGCCGTGAAAAGACGTTCCCAAAAATTTCTATAAAATTCAACACCCCAAAATGATCGCAACGGCATATCACATCGCCCATGCCGGAGATCAGAAATAGCCAAATAAAATACGTGCACGATAAAGCATGTGCACGCAGAAAATACGAACGGTCGGAAAGCGGCCGTTACAGAGTCGATGTGATTTGCCTCGTTAAAAACCTTTGGCTCTGGAAAACCTAGTGGGAAAAACCATAGCTAAGGGAAAAGAGTACAAATTCCCTCAACTCTCCCTGATCTGTAAAAGCTCTTAGGCTTTCAGATCTTTTAGGCTTATCTCATCACTCAATTTACAACATTCCGAAAATATACACATATTAAAAAGTTATCACAATTAAACAGCTGTTGGATCCAGAAACTCTAGAGAGGTGTGATAAGTTACGTCGCCTCTGATGTGGTCTTCATACTATGTGGTCAGCTTCACAATACCAGCCTCTATCCCCATCGTCACTGGGATGTGATGGCCATCAGGCGCCCTCAAATACACCATTGGTGTGATTCTGGAATGGTGAGGATCTGACGTGCGTTTATTTTTCATATATTTGCGCACGTTTTCTCCCGTGTTTTTCCATTATTTACCGCCGTCTTGTATTTGTTTTCTCGTGTTTTCTCGTTTTCTTTCATTTTTTCGTGTTTTTGGAATTTTGCAGGAATTTCTAGCATTTGGGACATAAAACTACGATATCATGAGTCCCCGGAGCAACGGGAGGGGTCACGCGTGATCCAGGGGGTCAAACGACCAAGATTGCCACTTTTCAGCCCCCACCCGATCGGTTGGACACAGCCAACCGATCGGGTGATGCACGCGTGTCCGACCCGGACTGAAACTGGAGCGAAGTGCAAGGTCAACCGATCGGTTCGCCGACCGGTTCATCCCAACAGAGTTCTCGGGAATGTGGAGCTGGATTCCTACCGATCGGGTGACATTTCACCCGATCGGTTCATCTGTAGCCGCATCGCCTCAAAGATCGAACCGACGGCTCCACTCGCTCTCTTCAGTGACCGGTTGAAGCTCTCGAAGCCTGATGGCCAAAGCAACAAGCGGCTCACCCGATCGGTTGATGTTTCGACCGATCGGGTGGCCTTTTCTTCCGCCTTTGCGTGCTGCTGATGCATTCATTGAAGATCTGCTATCATTCCAGAAGGATTTTGGGTGATCTCTTATTTTTCTAGCGTCGGCATCGTCGTTAGCTTTCCAACGATAGGTCGCATTCCCAAATCCGATTTTTCTACATTTTTCTGGAATTTTCGGAGCGCAAGCTGTGTGCTGAAATTGGCTGCAGTCTGAATTTTCATTTCACCCGATCGGTTGACTTGTCAACCGACCGGGTGAGATCACATTCTGCGGATTTGGACTCTCTGTTTATTCCACCCGATCGGGTGAGTTTCCACCCGATCGGGTGGGCCGGTTTTGACAGTTCTGGACCCGAACTGTTAAGGTTTTTGAGGGGTTATATATTTGAGTTTTGGGGCACGACTTTGGGGAGATTCTTCTCTAGTTTTTAGGGCTTTTTTAGCCCCTTTGTTGGGAGGCTTAGGGTAGATTAGATTAGGTCTTTGCTCAATAAATCTTGTACCGGATTGTTGGATTCGAATCAAGATAAGTATTTCTTTCTCTTGTTTTCCATTATTTTGTGTTGTATTTGTTTTGCTTCATGATGATTGTTTGTATGTCTTTTGTGTTGGTTGTTTATATGTTTTTCATCATGGAGTAGTATTGATGAACCCTAATACGGGTTAGAGTAGGATTGATGCTTGGGTTGTTTCATTTGACTTGGTTGCATGGCATGTGTTCGATGAAATGCGTCAATGGGGATTTCTAGCAATCTGGATCCAATTCGTACGACGACACACTAGTTGTGTTGGGGGTTGGGGTCCGGTGCTTGTCCAGTCAAGATCTGCTTCGATGTATAGCTAGAAATCACATTTGACCTATTTGGCCATTAGGGTTACGCGGGGGTGTTTCATTGTCATTGGCGGGAGAAAGACCGCCTCTGACCATCGGGCCAAGGGGGAATAAACTTAGCGGTTGACTCCCTAGCCACAGCTCACGCCCCTAGTGTAGACATCGAGTCCTCGCGCGTGGGAATGGCTTGGACGAAGTGTTGGGAGTTATCATTGTGGCCTTAATGCTCCCGGTTGCGGAAGGTGTTAATGGACATGGGAATGCCCATCGTCTGGAACCGGGTATGCCTAGCGTGCTTGGCACCGACCAGAATATCGGGCCATGGATGCTAGGTATCACCTTTTGGGGCAATGTCTCACCCTGGGTCAAGTCAAATGTCAAGTGTCATGAGTGCTCTAGCCCGTGTTAGCGGGGATTCATTTTGTGTCATTTTTCATTTCTTTCTTTTATTTCTACACTTCACCCATATCATCCGCGTAGCTAGCACACAACCTAGGCGAGGCTAGTAGCCATTCAAGCCATCCACCTCCCTGAGTTCGATACACCCGCATCCT
Source organism: Scilla litardierei (assembly GCA_030789695.1). Classification (NCBI taxonomy): domain Eukaryota; kingdom Viridiplantae; phylum Streptophyta; class Magnoliopsida; order Asparagales; family Asparagaceae; genus Scilla; species Scilla litardierei. The sequence goes on from JAULAV010005748.1 coordinate 7,461, forward strand.
ACACTAACCGTGCACTTGCGGTAAAACGACACCGCGCCCAAACCGTAAACGGGGCGCCGGTCAGGATCTCGGAATGATAGGATGATGTTGCCTTCATAAGTTGCTTTGCAGATCTGCAGTAGATGGCAATCCCACTGTGGGTACCCATTCTGTGATTTCTCAGTATATGGATCAGACATGTAACCTGCATTGCATAAACTTGGAGGATGATACTTTATACTGTAAGTCCAAATCTTTTGACCCTTGGAGGAAGCACAGAAGGCTTAACTCTGGTCTAATGGCCCTTTTAGGTGCCAACTATCTCTGGCTAATGAGTTTACTGCAACTGCTGTATCGGGACGCGTGCAGTTAGCCAGGAGTGCATGATTGCACTTAGATAATGGACTTTAGGACCAGTTATATCCTCCCCCTCTTCTAGCGATCGGAATGGTTCTTTTTGTACATCCAAAGAGTGTACTACCATAGGTGTACTTTGGATGACAATAGTCCTTTTAATTTCTCCAACGCGCTTCTGGGCGTTTGAAACATGATTCTATGAGCCATGACTTTATATTTGCCTAGATCTTTTTATTTCATGTTTAAAATTCAGGCTTGAACAGATGTTTCGGTTTTCTCTTCAGGAGATCTGATGAGATTTGAGTTGTTTACAACTATGATCTCAAATCCTACTCTTTGCGCAGGTGCAAAGATAACCCTCGATATGAATCATTGCTTTGTCAAGCGATTCTCTTGGTTGTACATTATTCTTATTGTTTTTCTTCAATAGAATAGACGTCCCGAAGTCTATTCACGCATTTAAGGAAATATGGAAATTATCTTTACCAAGATATCCATGAAGGTATGTCGTCACAACATCCAATAACAGCATATCCAAAATTTTCCTTCGCCAAATCATAAGGTATTCACTTTTGATAACTTAGGGAGATTGATGCATCATTTATGAGGCATGCTCATTTTAATTTGTTCGATCCCTAGTTTCAGCGAAATTTTCCTTGAGCTATAGGTTGTACCTTATAGCATACGATTTTGTATTTATTTTTTCTTATGTGTGCAATACTTTATTTTATCTAGAGGGTTGACACCTTTTAGTGTCTGGATTTCAGGTCCGAACATTTCACGTTTCATAAGTGAGTCCAGCTCATCTTTTATTGCCTCGTTCCACATTTGGTCAATCTCTACATTTGCATGTTAGCAACAGAGTATGGAACGATATTTTATAAACATCATCGCTTTTGCGATGTATATGGCAATATGATATGTGAATACATTTTCGACAATTATGTTCTTTCTGTCCCACACCTCCCCAGTATGTACAACATTTACTTTCAATTTTAGTTTTTCCCGGCAGTTCACCTGTAGTGGATTCTGGGAAGGGTGAGGGTGTGGACATGAGCTCATTGTCTTGTGGTAGTATTGTCTTAAGGTCTCCAGGTATTTTTCTTTTTTCTTAAAATTTCTGTCCTTGGAGCCTAGTGGTCTGCCTTTTTTCCATTGATGATTAGCCACTTCTGCTGCTGGTGGATTGCATCCGTTCTCGGGGATATCAATCCTAGCTGGAGTTTTTGCAGCAGGGATGTGTGATCTGACAATATTCTGGTTGTCAGTAAATGAGTCTGGTAACAGGTGAACCTTGTTCTATATGTGGAGGATCTTCAGGATCTCATCTTCACAATTTTTTGTTACTAGATCATGGTGGGTCAAACTTTTTGTATCTCACGTTATAATTTTCTTTGCGCCAGATTTTCCAGTATCTAGGCCTATTTTGGGGAAACTCATCTCATCAAAATCACAGTCTCCCTTAAATACGTCCCCCATTTGGGGTTCTAGGTATCTTATAATTGAGGGTGAGTCAGACCCTACATAGAAACCTAGGCCACGTTGAGGACCCATTTTGTCCTCTGTGGTGGTACGATGGGGATTTAAACTGCGCGACCGAATATTCTCAGATGAGAAATGTTCGGTGGCATTTCATATGCAAGTTGCATTAGAGACTCTGACCTCCAGAGGGTCTTATTTTCATTTACGATGCAACATGCAGAATTTGCATGTCCCCATGCATCCATAGGGAATCGAGATTTAATGGACGTTCAATCCATTGGAGTCTACTTATCAGTGACTCTGCCGACCCATTTTGGGTATGAACATGCGGCACTATATGTTCATTTTCTATTCCCGTTGCTTGGCAGTACACTTGAAATGACCGAGAGGTATATTCCCCAACATTTACCAGACTTATTTTCCTTATTTGATTGTCTGGAAAATGTGTCCGCAACATTTTTATTTGTGCTACTAGCTTTTGAAAAGCTAGGTTGTGGGTTATTAGTAGACACACATACGAGTATTTGAGGATGCAATTACCAGTACAATAAAGTACCATAATAGCCCACTAGGGGGTGGATTTGTCCACATCAATCTCCTTATTTTTCTTTCGAGGAAGCGTGGAGATTCTTTTGTCAGATTTTAATAGAGATGGCCTTGTAATTTGTTTTTCCCTTTTAAGGGATGCGATGGAATTCTCCTTTCTGAAGAATCTTCTGGTTCTTCAAGTCATACCCATAGGGTAAGATGCGGTGCATCATCACTGATCCAGGGTGGCCAAGTCTATCATGCCAGAGTAAAAACTTGGCTGATGTCGGGCACTTCAGGTGCTCTGTTTAAATCCGCTTCTTCTCTCCGAATCTTTGTATGTTAGAGGCCTGTAAGGCTCTCAAAACGTTCAAGTATGGATTTTACTCCTTTTTCTTGAGACGTTACATAGAGTAATTTGTTTTTCATTTACATTTGCTTTTTCAAATGCAGTGTTGCATTCCCTGGATCTTCAATATGGCCCATATGTTGGTCTTTGTATTGAAAGATCGTATGTGTTTAGTGTCTACTAATCAGTCATGAGAGCAGTTCATCTATTAAGAGATGAATTATATGTGCACATTTTCATAGAAAACATTTTCATTCAAAATCAAATTACATAATATGAAAGCTCTCATAACATGAAATGTTCTAAACAGTTTGCTAAGATAAAAATAGAAGGCTAATCAAGCATGTCATCATGTTCGAAGTTGTCAGCTGTAAACTTGACTGGAGCATCAGAGGTCATCAAGTTTGTTTCAGCTTTATTTTTCTTATTCTCTTTATACAAATCCTGGAGATGCTGCGGAGTTCTGCACACTCTGGACCAGTGGCCTTTCATGCCACAGCCATGGCACTGGTCTTCCCATTCCCTCTTGGATGGGGGTGCATCATTTCTATCGATGTCATTTCTGCGCCAGGTGAACTTCCTCTTACTTTTATTTCTTCGTTGCTAGACTTAGCCCCTATCCCTCTTGTTCTTTTTTCCTTTATGTGGTCTTTCTTTTCGTTTGTTGTCCCTCTTCTTTCGAGAAGAAGAGGCATTATGAGCTTCTGGGAGGGGGGCAGTGCCAGGGGGCGCATGTTGTGAGTGGCGAGGAGAAGCTCTCTGTTTTGTTTAGCCATAAGTAAACATGACAGCAGCTCAGAATACTTGGTGAACTTGCGTTCACGGCATTGCTGCATTAGTATCACATCTTTTTCATGGAAAGACGTATACGTCTTTTCAGCATGCGATCTTCTGAGACTTTCTCACCACACAACTTCAGGTGTGAGGTGATACTAAAAAGTGTTGAGTTGTACTCAACAATGGACTTGAAGTCCTGCAGTCTCAGGTTCTCCCACTCGTAACGTGCCCTTGGGAGTATAACACTTCTCTGATGTTTATACTTATCTTCAAGGGCGGTCCATAGCTCAAGTGGATCTTCGACCGTAAGGTACTCAGCCTTTAAGGTCTTGTCCACATGGCAGCGAATATAGATAATGGCTTGCGCCTTTTCTATTTTGCTAACATTTTCTTTTTCTGTTACAGCAGTAATGAGGGACTTTGCCCGCAGGTGAAAATTCACATCTAGCTGCCAGCTTAGATAGTTTCTACCTGATGCATCCAGCACTTCGAAATCGACGCTTGCAATTTTAGCCATTTATCTAGCAGAGCACAAATATGCATGAATTAATATTTTAATCAAAGAAACTGTTTACAGGTGTTTTCTCACCACTGAATCGTTGACCGATGACCGTATGATCAACGTGGTCAAGGGGTCGGTTGAGATCCCTTGGATGCACTGAGCACACGTGCGCTCAACGTGGGTCGGAGAAGGAGTCGGGGTCGAGCGTCGGTCTTCGGTTGAAGCGGAGCAGAGGGGAGAAGCCTCGGCTCTGTTTGAAGGGCTCGGCCTCGGTTGGACGGGCGTCGAGGGGTAGCCTTGGCGCTTCATTTGCTGCTCGATCTTCGGTCAGTTGTCACGCACGCTAGCAGCGAGGGTGATCATCGGGCGCTGAGGGGAAGCCTCGATGCCTCGGCCAGCTTCTTACTGAATAGACGAGAAACTCGTCAGTGTGGCCGGACCTTGGTTCCGACCGAATCCCCTCCGATGCCTAAGTCAAATCAGGGTCTGAAGAGTACTCGGTGGGGTCGGTATGACTCGAGAGGAGATCGATACGCTGACCCTTAGTACGAGCAGGGGGAGGGAGAGAAATGGCAAAAACCAAAGTCGTTGATGGAATACCTTAGATTTGGGTACCTGGGATTCGATCCCCTTCTTGGTCGTCCTTCCGGTCCTTTTATGGAGCTTCGTCCACGATTTCCCCCAATCCACGCGCCCACGTTGTCCGCCCCACTCACGCCCCCGAGATCCGTCCCCACGATGGTGCCTGCCTGCTTCACGGGGGAGTCGATTACGGGGCTCCTTAATGGAAATTAAGGCTTCGTGCTTCAGGGGGAGTGGTTCCCCTCGGTGATCGTGGGCTGGTTATGAGCATGTTGGGCCGGGATGATTCGGGTCTGAGATTTCCCGTGGGTCTCATTGATCGGGCTGTACCTTCTTCGTGGGCCTCCCGCCCTTGGGTTGGGCTCGGGCCCCTCGGTTCTGGTGCCTCTCCAAAGTAGGCGTATCAATTTCCCCCATCAGTCGTGTCGATCCGCTCCAGCCGGCTCGGCGCAGCCGATGTGACTTCCACCGATTTTGACAGGCGTGCCAGTCGAGGCTGGTTCATTAAATGGAGGCCATCATGAGGCAGCCCGTTCAAATCCCTCTAGGTGTAGGTTTCGAAGCACCGTCGGCTCCCAGATGCTGCCACGTGCCCCCGCGCGTTCATCCCCGCCGTGCGAGGGGTCGTCTTGGGGAAAGAGATGGGTAAAAGGGGAGTCGACGTCCATCAGGCGAGGGTCTGGCTTTACCAATCGTCATCCCCCCATCTCTTCCTTTTTATCTTCGTCGAACTGAATCCTGTTCAAGCTCCACCTCATGTCGTCATCCTCCGCCACTGGTTCGGGTCGGCCAGAAGACGTCGTTGATCCTAGCCTAGCTTGTGGGTCCATCTCGGCGGTTTGCCGTCACGGGGGCGTGCTTTCAGGGGTGCCCTTCGAGGTTCTGGGGTGGCCCTCGTCTGTTTGCGCCACATCCATTGGGGATATGTGCACCCGCTATCTTCTTCCCCCATGCTCTGCCCGGGCTCCTGAATCTGACGAGCGGATCTGCTTCCCCGGTCCACGTGAGGTCGGGGTATATAAAAAGTGTTTTTGGTTCGGGCTTCGGTTTCCTCTCCACCCCTTCATCATCGAGTTTCTGCGAGCTCATAGAGTGGCCTTATGCCAATTCTGCCCCAACGCCATTAGGCTCATCGTCGGGTTCGTTATTCTCTGCGTACTGAAGGGGGTGGTCCCCTCCCTCTAACTCTTCGCCTAATTCTACCATCTAAGCCATCATCAGTCGGGGGCCTAGATTTATATTAGTGCTCGGCCAAAGATGAGCCTGGTGCTGGGGCTACCGAGCTCCTTGAAGCTTTGAAAGGGTGAATATGTTTTCGTCGTCTTCCCATCGGACGTAGATTTCTCGACCCAATGGAGCACCGTCGGCACGCTGGTTCTTGAGCTGGACGACCCAACCGATGCCGAGCATGAGGCGGTGAAGACCCGGTTGGTGGTCCCTGCGAGGGACTGGAGAATCGATGTTCTCTTTGACGATCTTAACTTGCGGAAGACCACTTGGCCCATTGGTGAGTTCTGCTGACGTCTGCCACTCGGAGGAACTGATGTCTTGGGCTATCCCGGCCAGTTCTGACCCTTTCTTCTGCCTGCTTGTACAAGTGGATTTGCCCCTGGTTCTTCTCCAACCCCTCCCCAAGTCACAGTCCCGGATCCTGCTCCGCGAAGGAGGGATCACGTTCTGGCGGTCCAAAAGAAACAACGGGCAGGGCTCTCCGGTGCCGGTTCCAAGAGAGCTAAGGGGAAAGCTCCATCCTCCCCCTTGCCGGGCGCCTCGAAGAAGGCCTGTGTTCAAGTCGAGGATGTTGGCGTTCCACTGTCTGAGGGTCGGGCCCCGTCCTCCTCAGTTGAGGCTGTTTGGCCATGGGCCGGGCCCTCGTCGCCGCAGCAGAGCCCTCTCACTGAGGTTTATGAGCAGTACCTGGGCACGTTCCGCTTAGTTTCCGTCAATTTACCTCAGTCGGGCGAATGTCTTCTCCGCCCCCGCTTCCCGGTGGGGCCGGGGGAGTCGGTTTTTTCCGACTGCAGAGTGGCGGCGTGGCTAGTTGAGAATTGCTGCCTTCTCCTGGACCAAGCTACGTTGGATGGGGTCAAAGGCGACTGCCTAGCCACCTTCGTGGTCTAGGCTGGTCAACAGGTGAGGCACTCTCGCATACTTCATTCCTAGTAGTAGTCTTCATCTCATCCCTGTCTCTTGGTGTAATTGTCCTCGGTAGGGCTTTCGATAAGGCGCCAATTCGCGGCCCTCTCTCAAGCAAAGACTGATGCGGCGTGGACTTCTGAGGCTGAGGGGGCGAGGGTGAGGTAGGCCAGCTGGCCGAGGTGCGCGTCAAGTTCCTGGAGACTCAGGTGGCTGAACTCTCCTCGGCTTTGGAGAAGTCAGATCGGGAGAAAGACTTGGCCTTGGTTGAGAAGTCCAAGGCCGAGGATCAGATTGCCGAGCTTATGGAGGCTGTCGAAGCAGCTGTCGAAGATGATGTGGGCCCTGCCCCTGTTGTTGCGGCCGAATCCCTCGAGCTCACCAGCCTCCTGGAGGCAGCGGAGGAGAGAAAGCAGGCCCTTCCAGTCCAGCTTAATACAAGATCCAGAGAGATCGAGGTGGAGCGTGCAGAGCTTCAGCGCCAGGCCGTCGTCTTCCAGGATCGGATCCGAGAGTTGGAGGCGGTGAACCCCGCTCAGATTGCTCAGGATGATGTGGACGAGTATGCCACCTCTTTCGTAGCCCCGACTATGTCCGAAGCGTATGAGAAGGGGTTCGCCCGCTTCCAATCCGAGATCCAGAAGAGGTTTCCGCTCTCGGGGATCAATTTCGAGGAGCTCCATGTTTATTTCGATGGCGAGGAGGAGACACGGGATAGACCTCGTGTGCAGCCTGCCATCGGTCTTGAGGGGTCTCCAGGCAGAGACGAGTGAGTGAGGATTTAGCCTTGTCATTTTTTCTTTCAAAACCTGTGCTCGGCTATTGTGGAACGCACCCTCCCCACTCATTCTATTTAGAAACGAAGTTTCATTTTTCTGCCTGTGACTGCTCATCTTTCTCCTTGGGGTGTGTCCCATATTTACGTGTGGTTGGTGATGAGTTGGCCAACCTGTCGGGGGTGTTGCCCTTCGTCCCTGCAGTGATTTTGGTCGATCGGCTGGCTGGGGGAAGCTATCCCCCAGGCTCACGGTCCGATCGGTGTGTCGACATGCCGGGGGAGTTTCCCTCGGCCTTACAATCGGTTAGGTCGATCAATCGGCTAGGGGTGCGACCCCGTGTCTTGCGACTGACCGATGAGGTCGACCGCTGAGGTCGGCCTCGTGACCGACCTGCTAGGGGAGTTGCCCCTAGCCTTACAGCCGACCGGTTAACCGACCTGCTGGGGGAGTTGCCGCCAGCCTTACGACTGGTCGGTATCGTTCAGCTTGCCAGGAGGGCTACTCCCAGTCTGACGGCGGAACGACGGACCGACCCACTGGGGGAGTTGCCCCCAGCTTTACGATCGATCCACTTTACTGGCTGGCCATGGGGGTGCCCTCACCCTGTCGGCCGGTGGAGGGGTCAACCCGCTAGAGGTCTATCCCCCAGCCTCGTGAGCCTCTGCTCGGGTGTTTACCCAGCGAGATCTCCCTCATCCCGAGTGAGCTTCTCCCGGTCGTGAAATACGAAGATGAATAGGCTCAAACGAATTTATTCGGGTAGATGGAAGAAAAGAGATACATTTCTGGGCGATCTCATTGATAATATTTGCGCAGGTGCTACGCATTCCAGGTATGGGTAAGGATCTTCCCCTCCGAATTAGCTAGTCGATAGTTCGCGGGTCCGAGAACTTCGACGACCTTGTCGGGACCTTCCCACTTGGCTGCTAGCTTCCCTTTACGAGTGATCTCCAGGCTGAAGGCTGCTTTTCTGAGGACCAGATCCCCTTGACGGAAGGTCCTCCCCCTAATCCAGGAATTGTAGTAGCGAGCCACCTTCTGCTTCTGGCGGATGATGGTGGCCAAGGCCTGCTCCCGTCGTTCGCCCAGGAGCTCCAAGCCGAGCTCCAAGCCGAGCTCCAAGCCCTCCGAGTTCTTTTCCTCGTCGAAGTTCTTTATACAGAGGGATTCCTCGCCTACCTCGACAGGCACCACCGCCTCGACGCCATAAGCAAGCATGAATGGGGTTTCGCCTGTGGCTTGCTTGTGGGTCGTTCTATATGACCAGAGTATCCCAGGGAGTTCTTCCGGCCAACTCCCTTCGGCGTCCTCCACCTTTTTGCGGAGGGGCTCTATGATGCACTTGTTGGCGGCCGCCGCCATCCCATTGGTCTGGGGGTGTGCCACCGAGGCAAAGAGGAGCTTGATCCTCCATTCTGCACAGAAGTCTTTGAACCCAGCGGAGTCAAACTGCTTCCCATTGTCTGTGACGATGGCACGGGGAATTCCAAAACTGGAGATGATGGAGTTCCATACGAAACTCTTCGCCTTCTTCCAAGTGATGGAAGCTAGGAGTTTGGCCTCGATCCACTGGGTGAAGTAGTCCACCGCCACGATTAGGTACTTCCTCTGCCCTCGACCCGAAGTAAACGGTCCGAGGATGTAAGCCCCCATTTCATGAAAGGTACGGGGCGGACAATCGGAACGAGTTCCGATGAGGGGGTTGAGCCGAGTTTGGCGAACCTCTGGCACTCCTGAAACCATTGGACGTATTCCGTCGCGTCGTGGACCAAGGTTGGCCAGTAATATCCTTGCCTCAAGATTTTCTGGGCGATCGTCTTGCCTCAGTGGTGATTTCCGCAGATCCCCTCGTGTACCTCCTGGAGGACGTAGTCAGCCTCCCAAGGTCCGAGTCACTTAAGGTAAGGGAGGATGTCCGTCTTTGTCCATCGTCTTTTGTAAAGTGACCCCTCGTGGATCACGTACCGGAGTGCCTTCCTCTCCAGGGCCCGACGTTCGTCCAAGCCCGCTGGCACTTCCCCATGGAGAGGTACAAGATGATAGGATCCATCCAGGTGGGGTCTCCGTCGATCGCCATAACCTCTTTCTCTTCAGTTCTGGGGAATCGGAGATTCTCCACTAGATGGTACGGCCCAACTCCTTGGTCAAGGAGGAAGCCAGTTTGGACAGAGCATCTGCCCATGCATTCTTCGACCGTGGGAGGTGAAGGGTCTCAGCCCTCTTGAATTTGGATAGCGCGGTCTTGGCCATGGCAAGGTAGCTCTGCATCGCCTCCTCGCGTGCCTCGTAATTCCCCTACAGCTGGTTGATGACGAGCTTTGAGTCGCTGAGGAGCCGCACGTATTCGGCCCCAAGTTCTCTGGCCAGCCTTAAACCGTTTATCGTGGCCTCATATTCGGCCATATTGTTGGTGGCTGGGAATTCGAACCGAAGCGCGTACTCGACGACGCTTCCTTTGGGAGATCGAATCGCGATCCCGACCCCACTTCCCGACCGGGTTGCTGAACCGTCTACATGGACTATCCATGTGTCCTGGTCCCCTGGGTGGCCAGTAAGAACGATGTCAGTCGAAAGGAAGGACAAGGGTTAGGTTGTTACCGTAGCCGACCCCTCTCCCTCAGAGGGGTTCCCTCCTTCTATGGTGCATTCGGCTATGAAGTCTGCCAAGGCATGCCCTTTTATAGCCGTGCGCGGCTTGAATCGAAGGTCTAACTCGCTCAGTTTCACTCCACAATTCAGCATTCTCCCCATCTGATCGAATCTCTTGAGGTTTTGTTCCAGCTGGGAGTCGGTAGGGACTAATATAGTGTGGGCTTGGAAGTAGGGCCGGAGTCGACGGGCCGAGAGAACGAGGGCGTAGGCCAGCTTTTCCATAGGCGTGTACCACCCCTCCGTATCTTTCAGGACTCGACTGGTATAATATACCGGTGTCTGTACTCAGCCGTCCTCCCTGACCAGCACTGAGCTTACCCCTTCTCCCGTGCAAGCTAGGTAGAGGCTCAACGACTCCCCTCTTACGGTTTGGAGAGGAGCAGCATACTACAAAGGCATTCCTTGAGTTCGGCGAATGCTCAGGAGCACTCATCGTCCCACTGTATCGTCTTCCTTTTGTCGACAGGCTCAGCGATGGCTTTCCTCATGGTCCTGAAGAATGGAAGGCACTTCTCCACAGATTTGGATATAAATCACCCCAGAGCGATGATGCGTCCATTCAACCTCTGCAGCTCTTTAATTGTCGTCGGCTCCCGCATGTTGATCAGCGCCTCGATCTTGTCGGGGTTGGCCTTGATGCCACGATTGGTGATCATGAAGCCCAGGAACTTGTCGGATCTCACCCCGAATGTGCATTTTGTGGGATTGAGCCGGATGTTGTGTTTTCGCAACCGCTCAAAGGTTTCCCTGAGGTCGGTGATATGATCCCCTGGCTCCTTCGATTTGACCAGCATGTCGTCGACGTAGACCTCCAAGTTCCTTTCTATCTGGGAGTCGACAACCTTGTTGACCATTCTTTGGTAGGTGGCCCCTGCGTTCTTCAAGCCAAATGGCATCTTCTTGTTGCAGAAGGTCCTCCGATCTGTCGTAAAGTCCGTCAGCTCTTCGTCTCGAGGGTCCATCTGAACTTGATTGTATCTAGAGTAGGCGTCCATGAAGTTGAGCATCTCATACCCTGAGGCATTGTCCATGAGGTGATCGATGCGAGGCAATGGGTAGCTGTCTTTGGGGCAAGCTTTGTTGAGGTCACTGAAATCCACAGACATACGCCACTTTTTGTTGGGCTTCTTGACCATCACGACGTTGGACAGCCACTCCGGGTACCAGACTTCTCGGATGAAGCCGGCGTCGAGAAGACGCTCCACCTCCTCGGAGGCTGCCTTCATCTTCTCGCCACCTAGATTCTGCTTCTTCTGCCTGACCGGTTTGAAATTGGGGTCGGCATTCAACCGGTGCACAATCACCCGGGGGTCAATGCCGGGCATGTCATCGGGCGACCATGCGAAGATGTCAAGGATTGCTTCCAAGCACTCGATCAACCTGCTCTTTAGGCCAGGGTCCAGTCCCGATCCGATGGAGACGAATCTTCCCTCGACATTCGTGACTGGGACCTGCTCCTGCTCCTCTCCAAGTGCGAGTCTCAGCCCGCACCTCAAGTCAAGCGAGGCCATCGGATCGTCCGGCTGTTCAGGGGGCTTCTCGCCTGCTAGCTGGTAGCAGATCTTCAGCTTTCCTACGTCGCCGTCGACTTACCCAATACCCCTTGGGGTCTGAAACCTGATCGTCTGATGGAGAGTCGAGACCACCGTGTCGATAACGTTGAGGAGCGGGCAGTCGATGATCCCATTGTACACCGACCCGATCCTCAGCACCACGAACTCCACCGTCAGGGTCAGCGAGTCGGGTGACCCCCCGAGCGTGACTGGGAGGTGGATCACCCCGACGATGGGCGTGGAGTGACCTGTGAAGCCCACTACAGGCCCGGAGCATGGCTCCAAGTTCCTGTCCCGCAGTCCCATCCTTTCCAAAGTCGACATGAAGAGGATGTCACATGAGATGCCAGTATCGACTAGCAGTCGCCGCACCATGGACATGTCGATGACTACAGACACCACTAGTGCTTCGTCTGACCGCGGTTTCTCCCTTGCTGCACCCATCCTGCCGACTGGGGGTGGTGATGGAGGGCTCTTGGTCTCCAAATAATAGTCTTTAGCGCAGTCGGGCCGGGGTCGCCTCGGAGCCCCAACCTAAAGCGTGCATCGGGGAGCCATGGTCCCTTCCTGCCGACCGCGGCGGGGACTGACGCCCGATGCCGGGGTCGCGTCCACCCTTCGATGCGGAGGGTGGAGCCGTGTCATTATTGGTGTGGTTGTTTTACGTGGGTGTTAGCTCGTTTCCCATACACGGCGCCAGATAATTACGGGTGTTTTCTCACCACTGAATCGTTGACTGATGACCGTACGGTCAACGTGGTCAAGGGGTCGGTTGAGATCCCTTTGATGCGCTAAGCACACGTGTGCTCAACGTGGGTCGGAGATGGAGTCGGGGTCGAGCGTCGGTCTTTGGTTGAAGCGAAGCAGAGGGGAGAAGCCTCAGATCTGTTTGAAGGGCTCGGCCTCGGTTGGACGGGCATCAAGGGGTAGCCTCAGCGCTTCGTTTGCTGCTTGGTCTTTGGTCGGTCGTCATGCCCGCTAGTCGCGAGGGTGATCGTCGGGCGCTGAGGGGTAGCCTAGGTGCCTCGGCCAGCTTCTTCCTGAATAGACAAGAAACTCGTCAGGGTGGCCGGACCTTGGTTCCGGCCGAATCCCCTCCGATGCCTAAGTCAGATCAAGGTCTGAAGAGTACTCGGTGGGGTAGGTATGACTCAAGAGGAGATCGATACGCTGACCCTCGGCACGAGCAGGGGGAGGGAGAGAAATGGCAGAAACCAAAGTCGTTGATGGAATACCTCAGATTTGGGTACATGGGATTTGATCCCCTTCTTGGTCGTCCTTCCGGTCCTTTTATGGAGCTTCGTCCACATTTGCCCCTGATCCACGCCCCCACGCTGTCCGCCCCACTCACGCCCCCGAGATCCGTCCCCACGATGGTGCCTTCCTGCGTCATGGGGGAGTCGATTACGGGGCTCCTTAATGGACATTAAGGCTTCGTGCTTCGGGGGGAGTGGTTCCCCCCGGTGATCGTGGGCTGGTTATGAGCATGTTGGGCCGTGGATGATTCGGGTCTGAGATTTCCCGTGGGTCTCATTGATCGGGCCGTACCTTCTTCGTGGGCCTCCCGCCCTCGGGTTGGGCTCGGGCCCCTCGGTTCTGGGGCCTCTCCAAAGTAGGTGTATCAGAAACATTTTCATGCGGAGGAAATATTTAATGAGGGGCTAAATGCGTGGATCGGCCAGTCCCACATTAAAAGAGTCCAAAGTCCGTACAGTCCATATTGCACAATTTGCAGCTTAAAAGGAAAATACAACTTTGGAAACCCCGTGGGTCCCATATAATATCTCCAGCTTCAAATGTAGCCTCCGTCTCCTTGGAAAATAGTCTGTCTTTGACATTTACATAAATTCCTAACTACAATTTCTCTCAAAAATAAAAGAAAAGTGCGGGAAATAAAATGTGGGACTTAAACAGCCGATCCAAAAAACATATTTAGCCATTCATGCAGAAATATTGTGCTCATCAATATTTTCATTCACAGACATCGCAGGCAGTTATATTCGCATGAGGATAAATAATTTAATCGCTTAATAATTATTGGACCACTGGGCAACGTCATACACCGTTAGGTTAGCTAACTAACGGTAGAGCGGTCGCATGATCTTCCTAATTATTAAGCTTAAATATAATGCACAACCACTCATAAATTATCCACAGAATAAGCCAGTGATGTAAAGCATGTATAGATGATTTTGCAGAAGAGATCATTTGATGCATGGGTTGTAAAAATTTGGGTTTAATCAACAAGTTGAAAAAGAGTCCAAATGCAACATGTTTTATGTAAAAGGTAAAAGTTTTCCTTTTTTTAATTCATCCCCAATAACCTCCAATAGTCCCCAATAATCCCTTATATGTCCACATATTGCTCCCATAATATACCGTGATTTTTCACGAATTTTTAGGCCCACAAACGCCCTTTTTAAGCACAAAAGGCCTTTTTAAGCCCAAAAAGTCTTTTAAGGCTTATTTTTAGCCTTATTCCCCCCCTCATCCCCTCCCTTTTGAAGAAAAATGGCATGTGGGCCTGAAGCCCGCAGGTTGGCTACGGGCTTCAGGTCCGTAGTCAAATTTTTTTTTGAAACAAGGTATGCGGGCCTGAGGCCCGCAGTTTGCTTGCGGGCTTCAGGCCCGCAAGGCAGTACTAATTTTTTTGAATCTGGGCTCGAGGCCCAGTAGGGTTTTGGAGGTGGTGGCTAGGGTTAGCCGCAGCCGCCCCCTTACAGCTGCCGGACGACAGTGGAAGGGGGTTGGTCGCCCCCTGCAGGGGGAGTGACGACGGGGCACCGGCCACCGACCCCTTGTAGGGGGAGCGGCGGCAGGGGGCCGTTGCCCCCCTTAGGGGGCGGCGGTAGGGGGCCGTCGCCCCCTACAGGGGGGACGACGACAGGGGGCCGTCGCCCCTGCAGGGGGGAGCGGACGCAGCGCTGGCTGCCCCCTATAAGGGGTGTGGCAATGGACAATAGGGTGGGGGAGATGGCTGGCGACTAGGACGCCGGTGGGCATGGGTTAGGGATTGCACAAGAAAAACCCTAAAAATTTGATTTTGGAGATGAAAAATTCATCGTTTTTGGGCGATCTAGTGAATCCCCATATCGATCTTGCGAGATCTAGGGGTTGAACAATCATACGTATAATTAAAAACATCGTTTTAGCGATTTTTACCTGTATATCCGTCCTCCGGATATAGCGACGGTTGAACGAAGCCCTACGCGGATGACGACGCTCGATTGAGGAAGCATTGCACCACACGCGTGGATCTCCTGTCTCCCTTCGCTTTCGCAATGATCGAAAAAAAATTTGTGGAAAAATTTAGAGGCTCGTGCTGATAACGTGTTATAAATCAACTACTGGGGGAGGAATCCCTAGCCCTTTATTTATAGGCAGAATATGAGAGTAGAAAGATAGAATACAAAGATATGGGCGTATCTCTAAGATACCCGCAATCCTAACAGACACTGGTATTTTCATTCACAACAATCCCCTAATTTTAAATGAACAACAATAATTAAAGGGTAATAGCTGTTATTTAGTTTCCCAAAAATGTAAGTTCATCCCAAATTTAGTTCACTGTGCATTTAAAATATTCCCCGCACAAACTCTTAGATCCCCTAATTTAAAACCAAGAATAATTAAAGAACAATAAATAATATTTAGTTCCCAAAAATTTTAGGTTTCCCAAAAATTTAGTTCACATCTAATTTAGTTTCCCCTAAAATTTTCTTAGTTCCCCCCCAGAGAATTTATTCCCCCCCCAAATTTTTTTAGCTCCACCTAATATTTAAATCCCCCAAAATTTTAGTGTTTTCTCTCAAAATTTTCACAAACTCCCATCATATCCATTGATTCCTCAAAATTCAATCTCAATCATCTTTCAAACATTTAAAATATTTACCGATAAAATCTTGGACTCCCTAAGTTTAAAATAACAACAAATAATTAAAGGACAATAGTTATTAGATCCCCTCAAAATGTTAGTTCACTCTAGAGAATTTAATTCCCCTTAAAAATTTAAAAATTTTAGTTCTTACAAAATTTAGTTCCCCAGAGAATTTATTTTTCCATATTGTTTATTTATTTTCCCACAAAAATGTTAGTCCCCCAATATTTAATTCCCCCCCCCCCCAAAAAAAAAAAATTAGTCCCCCCCATTTACTTCCCTGATTTGATGATTATTTACATAAGTTGGATGTCACCATTTTTTTCTTATAGATGATTTGCATATTTCCTATTGCTTCTGGAGGCATTAATGTCAATATTAATGTACCATGTTGTTGTAATCATTTTCATATTAATGTATCATGTTTTCAAAATAGATGTTAAATTATTGGTGTGCACAGGTGAATGTGCACATGGTTTATATTACCGAGGCTTGAGGAGAGGATGCGGACAAAAGGTAATAAAGAGGGGGAGATTGTAGGCGGGATAAAGGATTCAAACCTTGGGAAATTGGGTACAAGATAGTTAGAAGAAAATTACGACCTTAAGAGAGATGAAGAGGAAGTAACTTCATATACTTGCACGCCTTGGTTTTGGTTCATCTCAATTTTGTCTCGCACCATCCTCAAACACTTCTGAGAGTCCTTTGATCTGCTTCCATTGTCGAACTCAAACTTCGGACGATCGAAAAAAATTCGAATTTTACCCTCCTTATAAAAGAGTATAGCCATAGTTTAGGTGAACTAAACGCGACTAGAAAGTATTCTAAGAATAAGTATGACGATCGGAAGGCCATCACAAGAAGGACGGTGTCGATGAATGGTTCTATCTTACGGAAGGTCACTCTAATTCTAAATTTAGAAATTTAGATAATGTACTCGTATGAATATTAGGACATCACATATAGCCTCAAAACGGCCATTGACTTAAGCATACGACATTGCCAACTTTCAACTTTGGTAGTTGTAGCACGCAACCATTTACTTGGGTAAACTGTGTACTAATAGAAATACCATATGCTCGAAGCATGAGATCAATATCATAGTTTTTTGACTTGTCATTATCCTCAAATTTCTTAACATCCGCTTTGCTTTGACCTAGTCGATTTGAAAAGGGTTCTTAACTTTCTGGTTTTCAATAAGAAAGTCAATCAGTGGTCATGGTTTAGCTATCATAGTAAATAAATAGGGAACTACTCTACTGGTTGTTAATATAATCGATGGAGTAGATGTGATAATTGGAAATCTTAACATTAGTACCACCTGGTGTGCGTCAAATCGACGTAAAGGGAAAGGTTCAGATATACCAGTGATTACTGGCTCTGCAGCCTCAGCTTCTCTAGTTGTCTTGATGAATGCTTGGCGCCTGGGCTGGTTCAACTTGGCCTGATGAAAGACTCGATGTTGTGGAGCTAGGGGTGGTTTACACTATTTCGATCCTGAAGCTGCTACATTCGGAATCTTTCGCTTAATGATGTAGCGAGAGCAATTCCTAGTTGAGTGCTCAGATGCCCCCACATAACAGGCATTGGTTGAGCAACCGGCGACGTTCTTCTTGACATGCCCTGGTCGGTTACAATGGTGGCACACCATCTGGGATCGGTTGTTGACTGAGATGCATGACTTTTAAACAGGGTAGTTTGTATTGGTCCAAGAGCGTCTCTCGTTGGTTCCATAGAACACTTACTTCCTCCAACCTGGGCTGTTTCTCAAAGTGTATCAACCTCTTCTTAGTCACGTGTTGTTTCCAGTATTTTCTCATCGGAGGTTAGATTAGCAGATGACATCGATGCTTGGACATTGTAGTTTAAACTTTGACTGAACTGGAACGCTTGGTCCTCAGGATCCTTGATCGGATGAGAAGCGAAACGAATGAGCACTGAGAGTAATCGATTTTAGAGTTTCTTCATTTCTCTTATGATTTCCACGATGTC
>JAULAV010005749.1:0-25011 GCA_030789695.1 Scilla litardierei
CTATGATAGGGGTGAAGATGGAGCATGGCTCACAGTTGGATGCTTAGTATCCAGATAAGGCTGAGACACAGGTATTCTCGTAGACACAGGTGCAGCAGATGAAACAACAGGAGTCTCGATAGAAGCAGATGTGGGTACAGAGGTCGTGGCAACAGATGTGATGACAGACACCAGGACACTCTCAGAGAATACGACAACAACAGAGATATGAGCATCGATGGGTGGGGTGGATGTGGGTGTAGAGGGTAGTATCACATCTGACGTTGGAATCTCAATAGATGCAAGAATCTCAATAGACAAAGGAATATATAACTCATCGCTCAAAGGGATGGACAGCTCAACACTCTCGGTAATAGCAGTAGATGTGGAACTCTCAGGGACAGAAGCAGATGTAGAGCCCTCAGCACGAACAGATGTGGTGACAGATGTGCTGGGTACAAGTAAAGGCTCAGAAACAGGCTGAACTATAAGAATCTCAGCTGGCTATGGCTCAACGGGAGGCTGCTGATCGTCATCAGGCTCTAGCATGTAAACTGGTGGAATGTAGAGTTCCATAAGGAACATCCCTTCGGCACCTGTTGGTCATATGTGAGTCCTATCATGATTCAAAAGCACGTTATAATCTGCGTAGACGGGACCATGGAGCCAAGCCCCATGGTGCTTGCCATGTGATCGAATCATATGCATATGAGACAAGACCAAGTTAGTAAGAGATGTAGGTCTCGTAGCAATGATCAACATAGCACCCAACAGGATATCAAACTTGGGGGCAAGAAGGGTGATCAGACCGCCACAACATATCTCCTTGATGGAGGCGATCGAGATAAGAATGCGGTCGAAAAACCAACTAGCGACATCGATGGACACGGCAGGAACTACGACGTCCCTGCCAGCCTCAAACACTTGGTCCCATGTCATAGCTGACAAGATGAAAAGCTCAGGTGTCGAGATATTCCATACCTCTGGCCTACCAAATAAAGTAGTCGCCAAAAGGCATTATGCAAGGTGTAGGCATGGGTGGACTATCGACGAAGCCTTTGACCAACTAGGGTCGAAGGATAGGATGCATGTGATCCGCTCCCAGAATGCATCAGCAAAAAAGGTGGGGGGATGTGATGACTTGGGCCGTATGCCCTGTCACAGTTTGGAACTGGGGGCCAGTGAAAATATGCACGGACCATGTCGTGAGTAATCTCACAGTCACGGTCCATGAGCCTGAAAGAATATCCCCTAGAAGTCCTACGGATAGAACTCAAGACCTCTATTGTCGGTCGAACATAGGTGTTTGTCGACATCGACAGAAAATCACCCCAACCAATATTATCGTATAGCTGGTGCAAACCCTGGTGTAGACCTAGGCGCTCGAGTGTGGGAATGTGAGCAAACCTAGTGGGTATGATCAGAGTGTAGATATCCTCCCAAATCTGGCGTGATGTGCGCCATCTCTAAAAGTGACTCTATACGTCTCAATAGAAAGTGGTGGCTGTGCTGGTGGTGATGGCGCAGAAGAATAAGCGTTTGGGTCACCAGTCTTCTCCTTCTTAGTATGGGGCTTCCTGCCTCTACCCCTACCCCGTGGAGGCATAGTGTAATGTCGTGACAAACAAGCACTCCACACTATGTTTTGGGAGATGTCACATACTATGGGCAAATTCAAGCATGGGTTGACCGTTTGTGGAAGTTAAAAAAAGGAGTCCAGATCTACAATCGAGAAAATGGATTCTTTTACTTTAGGTCTGAAAGTGCTTAGGAGTGTAAGAATATATTATGTTGGGGCCCGTGGCTATTTGATGGTAGACTGATGGTGCTACAAAGGTGAAGTTCTTCTCTAAGACATGATTGGGACATGTTGGCCACTGTCCTAGTTTGGGTCCAGTCTCCCTCTTAATATGTGGACACTTGAAATACTGAACATTGCTGCTTCAGTAGTGGGTATCCCGTTATGTCTTGACAGAGCTACGTCAAAGCTAGAGAGATTGGCATATGCCAGATGTCTTATCGAGGTGGATGCTTAGAAGGCCCTCCATAAGACAGTGGGTCTTGAGCTGGATGGTGGAACCATTATTATAATTGATACAAAGTTTGAAGGAGAGCCTCTTAGATGCAGCCATTGCGTTTGTTTTGGACATGCAGATTCTCAGTGCGCAGATTTATTAAAGCTCCCTTCAATCCAAAATGGTGTTAGAGAGAATCTTCAACATGTTGATAACACTACAGACAGAGATGTGAAGGGCAAGGATGGGACAGCACCTATAGGGCACGGGTCTGCACCATCAGGAAGTGGCAAAACAGAGTTATCAGCTCTATGAAGTATAAATGTAAAGTCAGCTATGATGGGGAGTGATGGGGCTGGGTCAGTATTGCAAGAGAAGGGGGTAGATGAAATTGTTGAATGTTGAAGCAACAGGTACTGTGAAGAGGGGCTCGGCTTTGATATCGTCTAGCACTACCTCACGTGTGGATGATGACGGGTCGATTAGGGCAGGAGATGGCAATATACTCATGTCGGCTCACTATTCTATTACGGGGTTGGCTACTGATTCACTGGGTCCGGTATTGGAATTAGGGGACCATTCTGGTGGGTCGGCATTCTTTGGTGCTAGTAGTGGGATGCTGGGGTCGGCATTGCCCATGTCCCATGTCCCATGTGGCGGGAGGCTGGGACTGACTTTGTCATCCGGGTGCTTGGAAAATACTATGGGATTGGATGATGGTATGAATATAAAGGGGAAGGGGTCAGTTGACTCTGCTTTGGCATATTTTTGTCTATGTATGGGTTGAAGTCTGCTGCAGTAGCTATGAAGATGTCGGCATCAGCTACGAATGAGCCAGTAGCACGGGGAACCAACATTGCAGGCTCGACAAAGCGGGATGAGGCAACTGGGGATATCACTGCTAATAGCGGATTGTCTTCGTATCAGCTTGATGGATCGCATCCAGTAATTCAAAGGAGAGCGACGTTGCACTTGCTTCGACAGAGAATGTGGGGGGATCATCATATACTAGTACTCAAGAGGATCTAGGATGCGGCAACGACCCAGGGCCTGATGCTACTTCAAATGCTCAAGGGGTTCCACAACCGGAATGCTTGGTTGTTGAAAACCCAGAATTAGTGTTGTAGTTAAATGAGCATAAGCAGAATGTGCCTGGGCATCCAATGAAGAAGACTGCAGTTCAGACTGCTACTGGAGGGGGAGTTTGAAAGAGTACTCGGCTAAAGGAGGGGGCTTCGGGAAAGCCAAACCAAACCAATAGTTAATTAATGTGTATCTTTGTGTGGAATACGCGAGGGCTTAACAGCACCATTAGGAGGCGAGATTTGTGCGATAGGCTTTTTAAATTAAAGCCATCAGTGGTGATACGTCTTGAAACCAAGCTGAAGGATAGGAATGTGGAGGGAAAATCCTGCCTTCCCAAGAATTGGATTATGTTTGACAATTTTCACTTGCATCGGGGTGGCCGGATCCTAATTGGGTTGGACAACTTTGTTTGGTAGGCAGCGATGCACTCTATCTCTAGTCAACACATAACTCTCCGTTGTTGGAATGAGGGTGGCCTTGAAATGGCTCTCTCGGCTATTTACGGTTCTAATTTGAGATCTGAACGTAGCACTCTTTGGAGTATTCTGGAAGCAGATGCGGTCTTGATCGGAGCAGAAGCTTTGCTAATTGGTGGTTATTTTAATAGCATTAAATTCTCGTCCGAGAAGTCTGGTGGCCGGCAATGTGATCCTCAAATATTGGATGAGTTTAATTCCTGATTGAGGAATTGTTCTCTGATGGAACTAAAAAGTGTGGGTCGTTCAAAGAGCTGGTGCAATCGACGAGCGGGCATGAGGCGGATTACTGCTAAACTTGACAGAGCTCTATGAAATTCCCAATGGCTAACATTGTTGCCGGAGACTTTCGTTGAGTACTTAGACCAATATACCAGCGATCATACTCCCTTGCTGGTCAATCTGCATACTAAGATAATATCTTATCCTAAGCCATTCAAGTTCTTTAATGTGTGGCCCCATTGGTCGGGTTATCGGGAAGTTCTGGAGAATGTGTGGAATCAGCATGTTAGTGGTTCGGCATTGCATAGAGTGTACATTAAGCCGAAAACCCTCAAAATTTCCCTTTGACATTGGGCTCAAGATCACAAAACTGTGAATTGTATTTCGGCCCGCAGGAGTAAGCTAGAAGCAGTTCGTAATTTGCCATCATTGGATTTTGATTTCTCCCTGCAAGTGTAAGAGAATGAGCTAGATATCCGCCTAGGCAAGTTGCTGGATATGGAGGAGTCCATGCTGAGGCAGAAAAGCAGACATGATTGGCTTAGCTTAGGAGACAAATATTCCAAGTTTTTTATACTGCCGCGAAGACGAGGCAATGTCACAACAATTTGGGGCATCTAGTGGATGCCTATGGAACACCTAATAACTCCTTCGAGGAACTTAGAAGCAGTGCTCCGAAATTCTATGAGGCTTTATATAATCAAGAGTCCTACCGGAATGTGTTTCCTAAGATTGTTACAAAGTGTATCTTATCACCAGAAGGCACTGTTTGGTTGGAGAGAAGAGTATCTGATGAGGAGATTAAAGATGTTGTGTTTCAAATAGGGGTGGATAAATCCCCTGGGCCTGATGGGTTTACTGTCTTCTTCTATCAGCACAGTTGGATCGTGATAGGTAAAGATATCTCTGATGCTATTCACTCTTTTTTTAGAACTGGTTTCCTTATGCACCCGTTCCACCACACTAATCTCACTTTGGTGCCTAAAAATTCTACTGCTACGGGGCTGGGTGACTACAGACCCATTGCATGTTGTAATGTGTTTTATAAGACGATAAGCAAAATTATTTGTAATAGGCTTAAGATATTCATTCATGAGCTCATATCGCCCTACCAAACCACCTTTCTTAAAGAGAGATTGCTTTCTGATAGTTCTCTACTAGCTCATGAATAGATTAGAGACTTTAGCAATCACATGGGAGCCAGAGCCTGCCTTAAACTTGATTTAAGGAAGGCATTTGATAGTGTAAAGCGGGATTTCATATATTATATTCTGCATAGAATGTGATTTAGTAGGAAATTTATATGTGGGATCAGAGAATGTATTTCGTCTCCTACCTATTCTGTTATGGTGAATGGCTCACCTGTTGGATACTTTGAAGGTAATAGAGGGCTCAGGCAAGGTGACCCCCCTCTCCCCCTATCTCTTTGTTATTACAATGGAGGCGTTCTCTTTATTAATTGATTTGGCTATGGCCTCACACCAAATTCATCCTATGAATTGCTCTGGTGCAATCTATCACCTCCTGTTTGCAGATGACCTCCTATTATTTTGTCGGGCCAATATGCACTCTTTTAATGGTCTCAAAGCCATGTTATCATATTTCTATAACCTTATAGGTTTAAATATAAACTGTGATAAAAGTACCTCCATTTTTAGCAAGGGAACTAGGAGCCCGATATCCCTTGCTAATGTGCTTGGTATTAGGCTGGGTTCTTCCATCACTACTTATCTTGGCCTTCCCTTAGCCACAAGATATCCCAAGCCATCTATGTTCAGCCGATTGGTTGACAAATGTAAGAAGAGATTAATGGAATGGACTTCCACCTTATTATCTATTTCGGGGCGAATTGAGCTAGTCAGATCGGTCATTTTGGGAATGGTTTCCTTTTGGATGCAATGCTATTGTATTCCAAAATCTATCTTGTGTGCTATTACTTCAGCTTGTAGGAAGTTTGTTTGGGGGTCTTCTCGAATTTGGGCCTGGAAGGACATGTGCACCCCTAAAGAGGAGGGGGGAGTTGGCATGAGGTTACTATCTAATCTCAATATGGCATCAGGTGTGAGATTGACATGACATATGTTAGCTACTGAAGGGCTTTGGGCAAGCTACATGCGCAAGAATTATAGGGACATCGCTATATTCTTTGTAGCTAAATGTAAAACAAACCACTCTGGCACATGGAAGTTCATGTTACATTGCAGACTTTTTTCCAAACATCTGATAAAGATACAAATTTGTGATGGCCGATCTACACTTTTCTGGCACGATAGCCGGTTGGATTGTGGACCGGTGAGTGAGCTATATGAAGTCCCTCCAAATTTGAGCATGAAGAAGGTATCAGACTACCGGAATTCGACAAGCTGGAGTGCAAGCCGTGATATAGACCATGTTCGACACTTATTACAGCATGTTTCTCTTACACTAGTAGATGATATATGGACTTGGGTGCCAGGTTCGGATTTTCAATTCAGAGATCCTTCGGAAGGTATGCGGGAAACGGGTATGAATTTTGCTTATAAAAATCTAATTTGGTATAAAATCCATGTGCCTAAAATGTCCCTCACGCTGTTAAGAGCTTTCCATGGTAAACTGTTAACGAAGGATGTGCGACAAAAATGGGAGATTACTTCTGACACACAATGCATGTTATATGATTCGGGGGGATACTGAAACCATAAATCACTTATATTTTGAATGTGGTTATACTCGATATATTCTTAGCAGGAGCCTTTTAAAAATGGGTGTATCAGACCCCATTGAACCACTGCTCCATAAAGTGGGAGATTATTACTTGCAGCATTTTAACAACAACAATACTCTTAGTATGCTTGCAAAAACTGTCTTATCAGTGATTGTATGGCATGTTTGGAAGGAGAGGAATAGAAGATTATTTTAAGATACTGAAAAGTCTAAGACAATGATTTTTGAGGCCATTGCAGCGGACATCAGAGTAATCATAGACGACCAGGACCCTACAGATCCTACTGCAATGCAAGCTATGGGAAGTTGGGAATTTAGAGATGCAGGTTGAGAGGCTTTCTATGTGATCTATATATCTTGTGTAGGTGCTGTGGGGGATGTTAGTAGGGAGTGACGGCAGTTGTGCCCTCTCCTTTCTCTGGCATCCGACACCCACCGTTTACAGCCACGTGTATTCTTGTACATTCCATATTTTGATACTTAATAAAGATGCTCACTAACTTTCCCCCCACACACACATATATATAAACGATCGCAAATAATGAAATGGAACGAATGTACCGAACAATCGATGCGACTCCTAAGTGCTGCGCCAAGTGTGACACCATTTTCCAAGTGATTTCGCTGCAATCGTCACAACGGATATCCCACAAGCTTGCTTGTTGCACAAAAAATTTTAATTAGCGATGAAAATTTTGGATTAATTGGGAAAAATCGAGAAAATATGTAGATTTAGAGGGTTAATTGGGATTTAGGGTCAAATTTAGGGCTTACAAGGTTAGAAGAAGAGGATAAGGTAGAAATTAGGGCTTGATGGAGGGAAGTGGTGGTCGGAGATCGTCGGAGGAGGGCAGCCAACGGCAGTGCAAGGGGCGGCACGGTCGTCCGAGTAAGCTAAGGCTGAAGGGAATTGGGCTTGGTGCGGTCGATTGAGATGAAGAGTCAAACGAGTCTTAATCCCCCTTTGTACAGGTGGTTGTCAACTTAAGTCACTCGATCGAGTGAGATTAGTCACTCGATCGAGTGACTCAGAACGACAGGGGCAGTTGTTTTTGGGTGGCAGCTTGGTCGAGTGACTCGATCGAGTGAGACGATTCACTCGATCGAGTCAGAAGATGAAACAGAACATCAGTTTTTGGGAAATCTGCTACTGTCTCCCACTCGATCGAGTGAGCAAATCACTTGATCGAGTGAGCAGACATCACAGAGCATGGATTTTTTGGTTCTGCTACAAGGATCCACTCGATCGAGTGAGATTATCGCTTGGTCAAGTGGTATAATTTGACAGTTTTGAGTTTTTTACTTCCATGTTCAATTTTTTTCACTCGATCGAATGAGACTGACTCCTCAGCTCTTCTATTTTTATGATCTTTATCTTCATTCTTGTTTTGTTCTCCAAATTTCTCCTTCTTTTCTCGTTCAAACTTCTTCATTACATGGATCTCCTTCATTACATGTGCTCTCCATCAATTTCCTCGTTGTTGCTCATCCATGTGATCTTCTTCATGCAGATAAAAATATCGCCCAATAATATTAGGATTTTTGTAAATTTTGATTTTTGATTTGTATTTTCAAACAAAATAAAAACTAAAAAACGAACTAAAAACGATAGAAACGTCGGGTTACCTCCTGATAAGCGCTCGTTTATGGTCTTGAGCTCGACCCCTGATAATTTGCGTTCAGCACGAGATATTCGACGCATAGGAGATGCCCTTGTCAAATTTGGCCAGGAGACCACTGTGTTTGGATCGCTCGACATTGTCTTGCTTGGTATCCTCATTTACATCTTCTTCTTCATGTTGGTTGGAGATAACTTCCCACACGCTTCACTTCTAGCCTTCAAAGGCTCCTTTTTCTCATTTGGTGATGTTGGTTGTGGCTTCATCAGTGACATTTGCGTCATCGGATGCTTCCTGGAAGAGAGTTTGTAGAGCTCTCTTATCCTAGTGATGTCATCATCGTTCTCCTCTTCATCAGTGAGAGGCTCCGGGGTGTCTTTAATATGATTACTTTCTTCAGAAATCGGCTCCACATCAGAATTTTCTAAAAGCAATGTCTTGATTGTATATGTCATAGCTTCTTCTATTACCTCTTCAAGTAGATTGACATAGTCATTCTCTTCGTTCGTCGATCGTGTTGTTGTAGTTGCCAAACTTTCAGGCCAAGTGTCTCTAAGGTAGATGCTCTTAATTTCACCGGTAAGATCTTCTGTGGAATAATGCTTCAGTCTTTGCCCGTTAACTTTGAATGGTACTCCATCATTGCCTTCTATTTCAATAACACCTCCAGGATGTATATGGCATATGGTGAATGGCCCTGACCAACAAGATCTCAACTTTCTTGGAAAGAGTTGGAGCCCAGAGTTAAAGAGTATGACCTTATCTCCTACATCAAAGCGTTTCACTGTAATGTAAGCATCATGGTGAATCATCATCCTCTCATTGTATATTCGGGATCTATCATATGCATATCTTCTAATTTCATCAAGCTCATTGATATCGAGGAGTCTTCGTACTCCCGTGCTCTTGTAATCATAATTGAGTGTCTTGATAGCCTAGTCAGCATTGTGCTCCAACTCTACCGACAAGTGACACGCCTTCATGTAAACCAATCTGTTTGGGGTCGTACCAATGGGAGTCCTAAAAGCTGTGCGATATGCATACAGAGCGTCATTTAGCTTCATTGACCAATCTTTTCTTGACTTATCAAATGTCTTTTATAGAATTTTCTTGATTTCCCTGTTGGAAACTTCTGCTTGCCCACTTTTTTAAGGATGATAAGCTAGTCCAACTCTGTGATGAACCGCATACTTCTTTAACGTGGTCTCAAACTTCTTCTCGATATAATGGCTGCCTCCGTCACTGATCAATGTCCTTGGAACTCCAAAACGGGGGAAAATGTTCTGTTTGAAGAACTTGAAAACTACTCTGGCATCATTAGTTGGGGTGGCAATAGTTTCCACCCACTTTGAAATATAATCGAAAGCTACTAGAATGTATTTATTCCCCTTGTTGGATGGGAACGGTCACATGAAGTCAACACCCCAGCAGTCAAAGAGCTCGATCTCCAATATTGGCTTCAGTGGCATCTCATTTTGTCTGGATATGTTTTTCGTCCTCTGACATCTGTCACATTTCTTAATGAAATCATGCATGTCGCTGAACATGGTTGGCTAGTAAAATCCGCACTGCAATATCTTTGCAGTAGTCTTAGAAGCAGTTGCGTGTCCTCCGCAGGGCATATCATGGCAATGTGAAATAATAGATGTAGCTTTTTCTTTTGGTACGCATCTCCTTATAATCCCGTCCTTGCAAGTCTTGAAGAGGTATGGGTCTTCCCAAAAATAGCTTCGGACCTCATGCATAAACCTTCTTCTTTGTTGTATAGCTAATCCATGTGGCTTGAACCACAAGCCAAATAATTCACGAAGTCTGCAAACCATGGCATTTCCATAAGTCCCAAAGAAAAAAAGCTTCTCATCAGCAAATGTGTCATCAATCGGCATACTTCTTTCGTCCCCTTTACGAATTAGCCTTGATAAATGGTCTGCCATAAGATTATCTGCTCCTTTTTTATCCCTGATCTCTAAATCAAATTCTTGCAGAAGGAGAATCCACCTAATGAGTCTCAGCTTGGCTTCCTTTTTGTTCTGAAGGTATTTTAATGTGGCGTGGTCTGTATGCATTATCACCTTTGCTCCAAGAAGATAAAAACGAAACTTCTCCATTGAGTAGACCACGGCTAAAAGCTCTTTCTCAGTAGTGGTGTAATTCCTTTGAGCTTCATCCGAGGTCTTGCTTGCATAATATATCGCGTGCAACTTCATGTCCTTTCTATGACCCAACACTGCCCCAACCACATGGTCACTAGCATCGCACATCAACTCAAAAGGAAGAGGCCAATCTGACGATTGTATGATGGGAACAGAAATAAGTGCATCCTTTAGCGTGTTAAAAGCCTGCAAGCAATCATCAGAAAAAACAAAAGGTGCATCTTTAGCAAGCAAAGCAGCAAGAGGACATGCAATTTGAGCAAAATCCTTGATGAATCGGTGGTAAAACCCCGCTTGACCAACGAATCCTCTAATGCCCTTTACATTAATAGGAGGAGGTAATTTTTCAATAGTTTCAATTTTGGCCTTGTCTACCTCAACTCCCCTAGATGAAACAAAGTGCCCAAGAACTATACCATCGGTGACCATAAATGGCACTTTTCCCAGTTCAGAGTCAGATTGTTTTGTTGGCATCTTTTTAAAACTTTGGTTAGATTGGCCAAGCAAGAGTCAAATTCGGTTCCATAGACAGAAAAGTTGTCTGTGAAAACCTCCATGATTTCTTCGATATATTCGGAGAAGATAGATGTCATGCACCATTGAAAGGTGGCAAGTGCATTGCAAAGTCCAAATGGCATCCTTCGATATGCGAAGGTGCCATAGGAACACGTGAAAGTTGTCTTCTCCTGATCACTATCGTGGAGATGGATCTGAAAGAATCCCGAATACCCATCCAAATAGCAGAAGTATTTATGATTGGCAAGGTGCTTAAGCATCTGATTAATAAAGGGCAATGGGTAATGATCTTTTCTGGTGGTTTTGTTTAATTTTTTGTAATCAATACACATGTGCCAACCAGTCACAGTCCTAGTGGATATCAACTCATCATTATCATTTTTATGACCGTCATCACGCCTTTCTTCGGGACAACATGAACCAGACCGACCTACCTATTGTCAGAAATGGGGTAGATAATATTTGCCTCAAGCAGTCTTAGAATCTCTTTTAAACCACCTCCTTCATGTTGGATTCAATCGCCTTTGATGCTCTATAGAGGTGGCTTCAATGTTTTCTAGATGGATCCTATGATTGCACAACCCTGGACTAATTCCTTTCAGATTAATGATGCTATAACCAAGAACATCCCTATGACTTCTAAGAACATTTAAGAGGCTTTCAAGTTGATTAAAATTAAGATTCGCATTTACAATCACCGAATAAGTCAAATTACTGCCTAAAATGCATACTTCAAATTGGAAGGCAATTGTTTCAGTTCACCTCAGGGGGTGATGTACCCCCTGTTTCACCTTCCTGTGAAAGTATAGCGTCCTTAATATCATCTTAATTTATTTCCTCTTCAGAAGATAGAGTTTCGTGAGCAGATTCATAATCAGCAATTGGTAATGATAGAGCATCAACGTATGCATATGGAGACTCTGCTCCTGAATCAACGGGACTAGCACATTTCTCTTGATTAATCCTGTCATCAAAATAGAAGTTACTATATAAATAGGTGTCACAAAAGGAATCATTAGGTGGACTTCCCTGGATATCAGCATCCTCAAGTTGCTCTTCAGATACAGATGGGCATGGGAGAGCTTGTAGAGATAATGGCAGATGCAAAATTTCCTTAGGATCTACAAAGATGGTGGTATAGGTCTCATCAATTGGCAAGTCCTCCTTATAAAGACAGTCTAGCTCTGCACATGCTTCCATGACATCGTTCATCAAAGGTTGAGGGACTTCATCAATGTGAAAGTGTAGCTTATCTCCCTCAACATACACTCTAATTCCGCCCTCAATTGTACCTTCAGGGGAGACTTGGTCAATAACAAAGTTGGAAAATTGTTGTTCAAGTTGGTCCCTTACATTTATAGCAAATGGACCAGTGGACCTAACTTCATCCACTAAATCTCCTAGTAAGGACGAGAAATTATCATCATGCGAATGATTAGAGTCTATCCAACACATCGTGACTCCTACAATAACCTGATCAA
Organism: Scilla litardierei; assembly: GCA_030789695.1. Classification (NCBI taxonomy): domain Eukaryota; kingdom Viridiplantae; phylum Streptophyta; class Magnoliopsida; order Asparagales; family Asparagaceae; genus Scilla; species Scilla litardierei. The sequence goes on from JAULAV010005749.1 coordinate 12,251, forward strand.
GTCAAATAAAACAGTCTGTAAAGTAGCATTAGTAACCAAAATAAAATTGGCGCCTCCCCGGCAACGGTGCCAAAAACTTGATGCTTTCGTGGATGAGCTCAAAAAACTATGTAGTTTTACCGCAAGTGCATGGTTAAGTGGTGAGCGGGTATCGAATCATGGGGAGGCGGTCGGTATTATCTTAGTTGTCCAGATGTAACAGAGATTATGAATAATGGTATAGCAAGTGTGTCATGAATGTGTAATAGTGTTGGTTGTAATTCAATTAATAAACAAGTCTAGGACTAGGAAATCCCCACTATAGATTTTCGAGTTTCAATATGAATATGAACTCCTAATTACTAACTCTTAGTTTAGGGTGAAATTGTCGCAACTATGTTGTGAACCGGTGCACGCTCTCGTGCTACATAAGTCTAAAATAACTCAATCTAGAGCCTCACTCTCGTGCAAGCCTAGTTGAATTATTAGCATTAAGATCGACAATATAATTCTATTCTCATTCAAGTCCACTGTCATGTGACATGAGTTCAATTCATCTTACCGTTGTACAGATGCATATAATTATAGAAGTATAATAAAGATGCTAGCTTTAGTCACTCTCGTGCACCAAATCTAGGATATCCAAATTATAGATCTAAATCAAATAGATAGGGCTTCTTATAGGTCAAGATCCTCTCTCGAGCTCTCAAGACCAAAGTAGAAATCCCTAGCTATTTGTAATTAAACCATAATCTAACCCTAAATCAGGTTCAGCACCATGTGTCACAGCCTATGAAGCAGAGCACAACTCCACGCGGCCGCACAGACCAGCTCGACACGACCGCATCATCAAGCCACAGAACCCATTTCCACACAGCCGTATGAAGGATTTCCAAACGGCCATGTCGTTGAGGAGTAATTCGAAGATTTGCAATCGAGGTGGTCCGCGTGACAACAGATGACGTGGCCGCATGATCCAAAAGAGCCAAAGATGAAATGGTCACTCAACAAGACTGTTTGATGCTGACTCGAGCGCAATGATTAATTCGACACGACCGCATCCTCAGCGACGCGACCGCAACGACGTAACCCTACCGCCCCTAATTTACATAAGCGAACGATGCGACCACGTCGTTTTCGATGCGGCCGTGTCGATCTGGATTCTGAAGCGCCTGGGCACCGATTTGGGAGCAGTGGGGGGCTTTTTGGTCTTTTGTGCAATTGTATATATACCCTTCTTCCTCCTAAAGCGACCACATCTCCTTTCTAGCTGTTTTTTTGGATTTTCAAGGGTTTTGTAAGGAATTCTATCGCTCTTATTTTCAGTCCTTTGATTGTAATAGCTAGTTACTCTTGTATTAGATTAACGTTTCATAATAGAAGTTTTCTATTTTGTTATTGTTATTGTGTTTTCCATCTCATGTGCTTATCATTGTGAATCCATGGCTTTTAATGCTCGCCCAATGCTAGAAATCTTGTTTATTGCAATGGGTAGTGAGTAGTTTTCTTCTAGGGTAATGGGTTGAACCCCATTGGATTATAGTCATGGGTTTGATGATCTTTTGATTGATTGCTGGGCCAATTGAGGAGTAGGCATATATTGGGATGCCAATTATCGTCGTAGATTTGACCCCCTCCCTTCGGGGTGATCGGATTGGTCGCTGGCGAGAGTCAGGACCAATCCAGGGATTCGATCCCAACGAGGATCCACACTATTGGTGTGATCGGTGAGTCCCACACCGATTAGAGCCCTCCTAATATAGGTCCAATCCCTGAATGCCACTGTGGTTGGGAGGAAGATTGAGGACATTCGTCGAGTGCAATGTGCCTGACGTGTATCGATGTATCAGCGAGATTCGGCATCGGTAAAGGTTAGGACACTTATCATTACATCACGAGAGAAGAGGTACGAGTTAACATAAGGGAATAACCTATCATGCACCATGAGAGTGGGGGTAGGCAAATGCCCTTAGGTTAGATGACCTCTCTTGAGTCCCAATGAACCCAACGATCGATCACCTATTGATCCGACCCTAGCCTTAGTTCAATAATTGGGATACCCTAAGCCCTAGAGCTTTTATCCCTTTGATTCCACACTTTAATTCCCTCTTCGATCACTAATCCGATTGCGTAGGTTTCTAACATGGACCAAAAAATCGGTATTCAACGAGCGCCTCTCTGTGTTCGACCCGTAGAGTTACACACAACACCGTGCATTGCAGTTTAAATATTATTAGCGTTTGCATAAGCAGACAAGAAGCTAGGTCGACCCACATGTTCAATTCGCACTAGCGGTGATGCTTGGCCCTTGACATCTTTCTTTATCTCTGTATATTTAGTGTAATTATCCCTTTTCCATTTCCATTTGCGCAGCTAGATAAGTATATAATTAATCGGTACTCAAATCGTCGCCTCCATGTGTTCGACACCCGCTGCATATGATTCGTATTGCTTGCGGTTACTATAAATAACTTTTGCATGTCGTAGCAATTGTACGAGCAGTGCCCCAGTCCGTACGGCCGTGTTGCTGAAGCTGCTCAATGAGCTTATCTTTCGATAAGCTAACACGGCTGTGCGTGCAAATGCACGGTTGACCTGTTTTTTTCACTTAGAAGCACCAAATCATCACCAATTTATCTCATCTTTGTCGTCTCCTCTCCGTTGATCTTCCCTTCATCAAACTGCATTGTTTTACGCATAAATTCCTTGCAACACACAAAAGAGATGCCAAAGCATAAAATGGATAAAATTGAGTAAAAACAGGCAAAAAGGCCAAAATGATTTAAAATAAAAGTTAAAAAAGCGGAGGTGAAGGGGTAGAAATATGTACATAAAATACACACAACATATTCAATCAAAGGAGTGAAGAAGAGAAGCATAGCAACACGGGCGTATGCATCGCACCACATAACCGTGTCACTTGAACCCCTAGAAGCTGTGAAGAATCTTTGTATGAAGCTATGAAGAATCCTAGAAAAACTATGAAGCTTGGCAATGAGATCACATCTTTCACAGAGTTTGATTAAGAATCTTTGTATGAAGCTTGGGAGATATACAAGAAGCTTCAGTGTACACATCATGGGGTTCCTTAGTGGCATCTTATTCAGACTTTCTACAATGTTCTGAAGCAAGAGGTCAAGATATCGATTGATGATGTAGCTGGAGATACGATAATGACTAAAAATCCTGAATCGGCTAAGTCATTGTTGGAAGAGATGGCCTTCAACAGCAACCATTGGAGCAGTGAGAGGGCCATGTCCAAGAAGGGAGGTAAGCTATATATTGATGTTGTAACACCACTTGCTAGTATGTTTTGTACCTTATCACATCAGATTACTCAGATGTGATTGGAGCAAGTGTTTATAGTCCAGCGATTATGGAAAGTTATGAGGTTTGTGGTGTGCAGGGTCATTTATCCAGTGCATGCCAGTTTAGCACTTTGCATACACAAGGGTTAGGTATCAAGCTAGCCAATACATTATATAACAACAACTAGGGGCCACCCAATAACCCTTACTCCGAAACCTACAACCCTGACTGGAAGAATCATCCGAACTTCTCCTACCGAAACACAAACCCCTAACATCCTCACAAAACAACAACCAACCACCTAGATTCCAAGCAAAGCATCAGACATATATTCCTCCACCACTACCACAAAAATCCAACCTAGAAACTTTCATGGAAAACTTTATAGTAACCCAATACCAAAAGAATGACTACTTCCCTAACAACATCCAACAGATACACTCTAGGTTTGATACATTAACCTCTACAACAAGATGATCGAAACCCAATTTGCACAGCTTGCCCAACAAGTGAGTTAGATCTCTAAGCCTTAAGGCCAGTTACCAAGGCAACCAGAAAAGAATCCTAAGGGTTAGATCAATGCAGTTACACTGAGGAGTGGGAAGCACCTTGAGGAACCGGTCGGAGGAGTACATACATCTGCAAATACTAAGAAAGCAAAAATTCAAGTTGAGTTAAAGTCATCACCTCTAGTGGAGGATGTTAGTGAAGGAGATTCATCTGAGAAGAATGAGATGGAAGTTTCTTCTAAACCTCCTAGAGTCTACACACCACCGGTTTAATTCCCTCAACTGTTGACTAGGGCAAAGCTTAAATAGAAATACATGATGTTGATTGAAACTATAAAGAATTTACATATCAACATCCTGTTCCTAGAGGCCATATTTGAGATCCCTTCCTATGTAAAGTTTCTCAAGGACTTATTGCTTAACAAGAAGAAGGCCATAGTGATGCAGTGTTATCTTGCAAAACAAGCTTCCTGAGAAGTTAGAAGATTTTGGCAGTTTCTAGATCCCTTGATCAATATGGAACATATCTATTCATAGAGCATTGTGTGACCTTGGGGCTAGTGTAAGTTTCATGCTACTGTCCATCCGCAAGAAGCTTCATATGGGCAAACTTAAGCCGACATTGATCTCATTCTGGTGGGCAGACCGATCAGTCAAGTGCCCTCTTGGAATCCTGGAAGATGTTTCTCTTCAAGTGGGTAAGCTAGTAATTCCATCACTACCAAAAAAGGATTTTCTCGATGTTTTTTGTAAAAACATTGGCAATAATTTTCCCGACGTTAAGCAAAATGTTGTTAAAACACCGCCTAAAGTGGGTGCCACTAAAAGAAGAGGCGGTGTTTTTGTTAAACGTTGAGAAAAGTCTACTTTTCCTAGCGTTTCAGTGAAATGTTGGGAAAAGTGCAGCATTTATCTACGTTTTGAGAAAATGTTGAGAAATACTAATGGTATTTGCCAATTTTTTTAAAATGTTGGGAAATGCCAATGGTACTTACCGGTGTTTCTATAAAAGGTTAGGAAATGTCAATTTTTATTAAAAATTATATACCACTGGCCCGCTGCCACCCACATCCCACTGTCTGCTGTCACCATCGGTTGGCCAACAGACTGTCGCCATCCGTGCTTTATCTGTTAGTCGTTGTGTAAAACAAATATTATAGGTGTTAAAATAATAGCTATTTAAATTTGGAAAAACTTCAATTTTTTCTGATGTGGGACTAAACAAATCATATAGACAAATTTACGAGTGTTCCTTAGAAAGCACCGAGAAATGTCCAGCATTTCCTGACATTTTAGTAAAGCGTCGGGAAAATTCCAATATTTGCCGGCATTTTTCAAAAAGCATCAAGAAAAGTCCAGCATTTATCAAATTTTTAGTAAAGCATCGGGAAATGTCCAGTATTTGTCATCATTTTTTGAAAGAGCCGGGGAAACCCAGCATTTGTCGATGATTTTAAAAAGCACCAGAAAAAGTACAACATTTACCAATATTCTTATAAACATTGGAAAAAGTCCAACATCTACTGGTGCTCTTATAAACACTGACAAATATCGAATTATAGACATTTACCTGTTTTTCTTTTAAATGCAGGTATAAAACTCCGGGAAAAGCCTTTTTAGTAGTGCATGCGACTTTGCGGTGATGGAGATGGCTGAAGACTCTCAGATCTTGATCATTCTAGGAAGACCATTCATAGCTACTGTCGGTGCCATGCTTGATGTGTAGAGTGGAAATCTCTCTTTGAATGTGTGATAATGTGGAGTTCGAGCTACATAAATCCATGGGATGCCTTCCATGAATGATGTCCGCTATCGGATCGACATATTAGAGCAATTGATTAAGGAGAGACCTTTGGAAAGCACCTTTCCTGACTCACTCCAAAGGTTTCTTTTTGGTGATCTGGGTGTTGAGTACAATACGAAAGCTATGGCTTACATGAGAGCACTTGATGAAGCCCAGCTTACTCTGATGATGGATTTTGACTTGTCTTAAAAGATGTGAACACTACTCCCAAGTATAGAAGATTAAACAAGTTATACCTGGTGATACCATGATCATATCCACGGAACAACTGACCTGCAATACTAACAAATTTCAACTACCAAGAGAAATAATCCAATGAGAAAGTTACCACCTTTCACAGGCGAAATAATGGTTTCTAAGGTTTTGAGTACTAAGAGTAGTCCTAAAAGTATTATAGGAAAGTAGATAATAGTATATAAATTTGAAGAGCATGGTCGGTTATGATTTCATTAGGATGTTTGCAATCGATAAATATTAATGTCCTTCAATTGGTTAATTAATTGGTTTGTAGTGTTAGTAATCACGATTCATCATTGAGCCTCGCGGATCACCTCCCTTGTAGGTCCATCTGGTATGCACGCATAGATGTATCCTCACAGTACATCGTCCTTTTGGAACCCTCACGGTATATGTGTGAATATAAGATGAGAATGCCAGAAACAATTGCTTAACCTAAATAACACAACGTTTTTTCCGGTTAAGGCATGAAAACATCAGAAAATATAACAATCAAGATCAATAAAACAACGCCATATGTAATCCTGTGAAATATCAATTTCATGAAGAATCTAAACATAGCTGCCCGCTAGGGTCACGATACATCGGCTAGGATCATATCTCAAAAAAGCCTTATAACGGTCACATTTGATTTAAGCATGTTCACATTAACAATGATCACACTCAAATAGAATATGTAGAAATTGATATAACACCCAATATATCATGAATGTAGGGAAAAAAGATATTAACGTCAAAGATCACATAACCCTAAATACATCAGAACCAACACATATGAGAATTATCCAAGCATTGAGAGAAAAAATTCAATCTTTATAAATGAAAACATCGTCTTTAATCCCTAACATAATGAATAAAACTTAATACAAAAGATATAACTTTATCACCAATTTGCGTCAATTGATCCTCCTTCTTCTTCTCCTTTGAATAAGCCTTTAAAGTATGGGAGGAAGTTTTTGATTGATGGGTATAGAGATAAACTCTAAGGGCCGGCCTCAACTATGCTTTTATAGGCTTTTCAAAACCCTAGAAATGACCAAAATGCCCTTAGTAAGTCGACCAGAAATTTCTTGTGCTGATTAGTCGACTACACCTTTGGGATTAGTCGACTAATCCACTATTAGTCGATTAATGCCTAAGGTGTAGTCGACTAATTGGTTACTGGCTTTTTCCAGAGAGTTTTATAGTCGACCAGGTATAATGCCTAGCCGACTAATGACTCCATAATACTATATGTATGTGTTTATGTTTCTAATTCTTTTATGTCATTGTCTCAGAGCTTTTGTACATATTTGTCTTATGCACACTTGCTCTTGTACATATTTGCCTTTATACACTCTTACTCCTTATGCACACTTGCATTACATTACTCCTTATGCACACTTGCATTATAGTACTTTTTGTACCTTGCATTATGTCACAATTTGTAGTTTGTATATCATAAAGTTTAACATAAAAACTATAAATAATAATCTCTTGAGATGTCCCATTCCTCTCTAAGGAGGGTGAGCTCCCAAGATGGGGTTGGGGGAGCACCTGAGTAAAGGTAATCATAATGGCTGGACTAGAAGGTGGGAGATTATTGGCACCTACTCACCTGTAGGGAGTGGAGTGACCCGTGGTATTTGTGGTGATTATTCTCACTCTCCTTTACAGGGAGTGATCTGTTACATGGTATTTGTGGTGATGAGAAATCCATTCTCACTCCTGCTAGGGACGGGGGAGTTTAGGATGCTCCGTTAAGGAAATAATGCTCTCGTACCCCTGGCAGGGTAGTCTTTTTCCTACCTACCTAGGGGTGAGGTCCATTCCCTTATGTCTTACAGTTACACAGGTTTTCAAAGGAAAATCATCAAAATAAATATTATAATTCTTATTCTATACCGGTTGTTTACATTTCCTGTTGTAGATGTAATTATAGTTGTTATCTTTTTGCTAATTTACTTTCTTTCTTACTGTTAGTTACTTGACATGTCTGTATGCCTTCACTCTTCTATGTTACTTATGATGTTATGAATAATATGACATTTGAGTTGGGTATCCTTACTGTACATTCTTTGACGTGCCCTCCCCCCTTTTCCCCCAGGTAGCAAGTCAGCCGGGTGATAGCTTGGAGTTGGAGTCTTGGGTAGTTGAAGGAGAGTGTGTTGTACCTTTGGGTTAGTGCTGGATTGAGTTGTACTGTTGGGTTGGAGCTTTCTTGTGTATTGAGATGTACCTTGGACATTGGTGTATAAATATGTGAGATGAATGTTTTTCTTTGTAATTGTACTTTGTGTTTCTTTGGATGGTGTTGCTGATATATAGTTTCTTGTGTAGCATTATGTGTATATCCTAGCATATGCACAGTGACCTGCATCTTTTTGTTTATACTCTCTCTTCTTCTTTATCACCCTCGCCTCTCTAGGAGTACCTGGGACGGATTCGTACTTCCTGGGTATCCTGGAGAGCGAGGCGGGATAGGATGCCATTTGGATTGTGTATTGTGCCAGCCACATTTCAGAGATGTATGATGGTTATATTTTTTGACTTTGTGGAGCATATCATGGATGTTTTTATGGATCTCATTCTATGGCACACATTTTGATGACTGCTTGAAAACTTGACAAAAGTGTTGCATAGATGCCACGATGTCCATCTTATGTTGAATGGGGAGAAGTGCCACTTTATGGTACGATGAGTGTTTATTTTATATAATTTTTCACTCTTTTTCATGCACGTTTTACATCGTTTTATTCTCTATTCCTCCATTTTTTCGCTGTTTTTATATTCTCTTTTGTTTTTATGGTCCCTCTTGTGCTTTACAGGAAATATGTGCCGTTTAGGGACCATATGGCGAGATTCTAGCACAAAGAGGCAAAAGGAAAAGGAGCGAAGCCGGGGAATCAAAGTGTACAAAGGGAGAGAAGTTTGTGACCAACAGAGATCCACGCGGCCACGTCATCCTTATCCACGCGGTCGTGCCAATGTGCATTGGGAATAAGATCCATGCGGCCACGTTGAAGATCACAAAACGGCCGCGTCACTGAGGAGTAAGATTGAAGATTTGAAGTATGATATGTAAGACCACATTGAAGATCACCAAACGGTCGCGTTGAAGATCACCAAACGGCTGCACTTTTCTGAAGACTAAAGCCAAATGACGCGGTCGCTTCCTAATCAACGCAGCCGCAAAGCTGGATCCGACGCGGCCATGCCCTTAGTGATGCGACCGTGTCGCTGAAGCCCCCACTTCCACATATTAAGCAAGAGAGCGACATGACCACGTTGCTTTCAATGCGGTTGCATCGGATTGGTTTCCTTAGGCTGCTAGGGCACGTTTGAGGGGCTTTTTAGTCATTTGGGTGCGCGTATTTAGCCGCCCTTCCTCCTCCTGTAAGAGGATCCTCTCTTTTATCAGTTTTTTGTTATTTTCTAGGGCTTTGGAGGGTTTTGTAAGAACTTCTAACTCTAGTATTTTGTTGTTCTAGTTGTTCTTATTGATTTCCTTTGTAATAGCTTAGCTTTACTTAATTGAAATTCTCTCTTTTTATTATTGTGGCTATGTTTTATCATCCATTGCTAATTTAAGTTGAATCCATGGCTTTTGTTGCTTACCCATTGCTAGAAACAACCCACATTGCCATGAATAGTGAGTAGTTTTCATCTAGGGCAATGGGATGAACCTCATTGGATTAGGGCTAAGGGTTGAACGATTTAATTAGCTTAGTTGCTGGGATAATTGAGATTATGGATACATTGGGATGATTATTATCGTCGTAGATTCGACACCCTCCCTTCGGGGCGATCGGATTGGCCACCAGCGAAAATCGGGACCAATCCGGAGATCCAATCCCTAGGACGATCCATACAATCGGTGTGGCTGATGAGAGTCAGTCGCCTGATATGCTCATATTTTAAACTTTATTTCTGCATTTTTTCCTGCCATAACTATTGCTCATATCACGATTTTAATGTTTAAATGACGATTTTACGATACATTTGACTATTTCTTTGTTTTGTTTGATTGCAGGAAATATGGAGCAATCGGGAGTAATATGAAGCTATGAGCGCTTACACGCATGCCAGAGTATCAATCACGATGCTATCGGGGAGCTAACGATGCTGGGTGATGATTAGAAGAGGAAGAAAGGCGAAAGAATCGAGAAGGAAGCTAGAAGAAGGAGAAAAGAGAAGAGAAACAGGCTACTCGACCGAGTGACGCATCTCACCAGATCGAGCGAAGCTGACACGTCTAATTCCAGCCCAAAGAAGAGCGGCAATGTACTCGGCCGAGTGGAAATTCCACTCGACCGAGTGAGAATCCAACTCGACCAAGTGGAGATAAGAAATTCAAAGAAAATTATTAGCAGATCTCTGTTTTTGGGAGAATCTACAGTCAGTCCCACTCGATCGAGTGAGAAGCTCACTCGACCAAGTGAGCAGACCACTCGGCCGAGTGGTCTGAATGTTCCACAACGCCAAAAATCTCAGTTTTTCGGTAGAGCTGCCACTTGGCCAAGTGCAAAGTTCACTCGTCCGAGTGCACCGTCGGCCCAATTTTGAAACTAGGGTTTTGTAGCGATCTAGGGACAGATTTGTCAGGATTTTTATGGACTTTTTTGGGCGACTATAAATGCCTAGTTTTTTGGGTAGCCCAAGGAGAGACTTTTTTTGGTTAATTTTCTTAGGAACAATTTTAGTTTTAGTTTTCTTTTGGGAAAGGATTGGAGAAGAAGATCTAAATTTTCCTCTTCTTTGGAGCATGAACTCAATTGGTTTGTCTAAGCTTTTGCAAGTTCATATTTTTATGGTATATTTCTACTTAGATCTGTTTTGTGATGAATTCTCTTGCACATCTTATTTCTATTGCTTTTTCTATGATGAATTGTGAGTAGTCTCTTTGCTCTAAGGCAAAGGGATGAACCCTATGGATTTAAAGTATGATATGTGAGATCTATTGAATTGCCATGTTGCTAAACTTGTTAAGGGTTGGGTTGTGATTTATTTACTATGGATAGCTATGGATTTCTATTAGATCTTGAGAGCTCGAGAGAGGATCTTTTTCTATGGAAAGCCGTAGATATTCGATTTAGATTTATAATCGAGATTCCCGAGAATTGGTGTGCGAGAGCGACCAAAGCTAGCATCATAATTATATTTCTATAATTATATTCGTTTATACGATGGTAAAATGGATACGAACTATCACGATCTAGATTTGAATTCGAGTTACGTAAGAGCGAGCTTGAGCTAGAATTGAATAAAATTGTCGATCTTAATGCAAGTAGTTTGAACTGGGGCTTGAGCGAGAGCGAGGCTCTAGTTTAAATTACTATAGACTTGCGTAGCGCGAGAGCATGCGTTGGTTTAAAACATGGTTACGACAAGTTCACCCTAAACCAAGAGAAGTAATATGGAGATTCATTTTTCATATTGATGCTTGATATCTATAGTGGGGATTCCTAAGCCCTAGACATTCTTAGTAATTGAATTTACTAACAACACCTTACACGATTGTGACACCGACATTTATTGACTATTATTTCACCTCTGCCTAGTAATTTATATAGATACCAATAGTTCCTCCCTGTGATTCGATACCCGGGCACCACTTAACCGTGCACTTGCGGTAAAACTGAATTATTTCCGAAGTTGTATTCTAGGACGACCAAGTTTTTGGCGGTGTTACCGAGGACTGACGGTATTTTATATTCTTTATTACATTTCACGCATTTAATAACGTCGCTTTCCAGACTGCTCTATTTATTTTGATCAGGTTTATCTGGGAGGCGCAATGAAGTGTACAGACCCGAATCCGTAACATGATGACACCTTTGCATCCCTACTGGGAGGAACTCGTGGATGAAGTTTGGGCCACATGACCTATTGCGATTAACATGGAGGACCATCTTGAGCAACAATTTTCTTTGTTTTTAACCAGATCTACCCAGAAGAAACAATCGAGGGCGGCATTAGAGTCTATGTTAAGGAAAATGAGCTTCATCTCCAAGCTGACGAAGTTCCTCAACCCACAATGAATAAAGGCATCGAAGCATATGTCGTAGAAAACAATGCTCGTGAAGAACAACCTTGGGATGCCGACATTTAGGGAAGTGCACCTGATGAATCCTTCTTTGACACCCATATATATATGACTTTTCTTTCGATGACAAGTATTGACAAGAGTAGAGCAGTAGTTCCATTGATTCAGGAGGAGTCGCCTAGCATATACTTCGATGCTTTATCTTCACCGAATGATAATTTTGAGTCTGCATGCGAAAGCCTATCATCTGAAGAGGAAGTGCACAAAGATGAGACCAAGGATGCCATGTTTTCACAAGAAACATGGGGGGTACAACGCCCCCTGAGGTAGAACTGAAACAATTACCTCCTAACTTGAAATATGCATTTTTGGGAGACAAATTGATATATCCTATGATTGTTAATGCTAGCATTAATCACAACCAACTTGAGAGCCTTTTAAACATTCTGAGAAGCCATAGGGATGTCCTTATCTACATCATCTCCGACCTTAAAGGATTAGCCCTAGGTTATGTACCCACAGAATCCACCTAGAAAACACCGATGCCACCTCCATAGACTCAAAGACGATTAAACCCCAACATGAAGGAGGTGGTTAAAAAGAGATACTTAGATTTCTTAAAGCCGATATCTTCTATCCTATTTTTGACAGCAGATGGGTCAGCCCGGTTCATGTTGTACCTAAAAAGGGAGGAATGACCGTAATAAAAAACGATAAGGGAGAATCGATATCCACCAGGACCGTCACAGGTTGGCACATGTGTATTGATTACAGAAAATTAAACAAAGACACTCGGAAGGACCATTACCCATTACCCTTTATTGACCAAATGCTAGAACGTCTTGCTAAACACAAATATTTTTGCTATTTGGATTGGTATTCAGGATTCTTTCAGATT